>WWET01002459.1:14972-29454 GCA_011038615.1 Limnodynastes dumerilii
TCATGGGCATTGATGGAGGTTGGTGGATTATGCACAGGCGGGTTTAGTAGGGAATTAAATGTACAAAAGAGGCGTTTGGGGTTAGAAGCCTGAGTAGAAATGAGAGTTTGAAAGCAAGATTGTTTGGCATTATCCAGGGCAGTTCTATAAGTGTGATAGGTGTTTGTGTAAGTAAGAAAGTCATGGGGCAGACGAGATTTGCGCCAACGACGTTCTGCTTTGCGAGAGAGTTTTAAGGGCACATGTGTCATTGGTGTGCCATGGCTGACATTTGAGTCGCCATGGTACAAGAGGTGTAGCTGGAGCAAGTTGGTCAAGAACTCTACTAGTGTTTGGTTTAGGTGAGAAACTGCTACATCAGGAGAGTGGAGATTAGGGACAGGAGATAGAAGTTGTTGCACAGATTGAGAAAGTTGGTTAAAATGAATGGCATTAATATTTCTACGGGTGCGAGTAGGCGAGTTATAGAGTATAGAAACATAGAAACATAGAAAGTGACGGCAGATAAGAGCCACATGGCCCATCTAGTCTGCCCATTTGTTTATTGAAAACTATACTGACTCTAGACCCTATTTACCCTCAATTGGGGTTACAGTTTAGGATACCCTTATATTTATCCCAAGCATGTTTAAATTGTTCTACTGTATTGGCCTCAACCACCTCAGATGGGAGAATATTCCATTTATCTATCACCCTTTCAGTGAAGTCATTTTTCCGCACATTTCCTTTGAATCTACCACCCTCCAGTTTGTATCCATGCCCTTGTGTTCTATTACACCTTTTCTTTTGAATAATGGTACCCTCCTCTAGCTGGTCACAAGCCTTGATGTATTTGAAAGCTGCTATCATGTCCCCCCTCTCCCTTCTCTGCTCCAAGCTATACATGTTTAGTTCCTCTAGCCTTTCTTGGTATGATTTGTTACAAAGGCCATGGACCATTTTAGTTGCTCTTCTCTGCACAGTCTCTAATGTATTTATGTCTCTCTGGAGATACGGCCTCCAGCACTGATCGCAGTATTCTAGGTGAGGGCGTACCAACGATCTATACAGTAACATCACTACTTCTCTCTTTCTGCTACTAATTCCTCTCCCTGTACAACCAAGCATCTGACCGTCCTTTCTCACTGCTTTGCTACATTGCTTGTCTACCTTGTGGTGACAATGTGGTCCTCAGCGCTGTACAGAGGAAAAAATAGGACACAACACATTTTTTGCAGAATAGGAAGACAAAGTAGAACGATGGTTCCAGTGATGACAGCTTTACATTCTGATTGGAAGTGCGATCGGCACAGTAGTGGGGGTGGGTGATCAAGGTGGGAGCAGGGTAAGCTCTAATACAGAGGTGGCTTTCCAGAGACTGTACAGGGAAAGGCTGATTGGACGAGTGCGGCAGCAAGAATGCAACAAAAGAAAGAGGGGAAGCAAACCTGCGCGCTATAGACCACAGCAGCCAATCAATGACTCAACGTGTGCACATCCAATGCGGATGAATATTTAATTAATATCAGGTTTTTAAATGGCGCCATCCTATTATACATCGTCATAAGAAAGACCCCACTTAGACACATACAAACTGGTCACATATAAGGCCCTGTCCTGGGATTGAACTCATGACCTTCGTGTCGTGAGCCAGAAGTGCCAACCACTTGAGCCAGTTTAAGCTGTTCTATTGTTCGGTAACGTACCTGATCGGAATCATTCCTATCATGATCAGGGGAAATATCATCTTCATGTAGGGCAGCGGTGACATGCCGAAGCCGCACAGGATGACCAGCTGGAGGACCTGCAGTCCCGTGAAGTAATGGATCTTCCGCTGAGGGACTCGTCTGATGTAATGGGTTGGAGGGTACGCGGTCTGCAGGGAAGAGCACAGAACAGAGGACATGATCAGCTTCTGAGGCTACAGGGGACAGGCACAGAATGAGCACAATTATCTATTCACAGATGTGTGATTAAAAGTAAAGACATTATGTGACACTGATAGACATCAGAAGCTGCCCGACTACTGTGCTAAGCAGAAACAATACATTCATTACTCCAGTATACCCCATGCCCCGTGTAGTCCTATTACAGTAGTGTGAATCAGTACAGTGAGAGACTCTGGAGCAACGTGTGGTGTAAATCAGGAGAACTATAAACTCAGGACCGGGGACGGTGACAGCACAGCAGCTGAGAGACTCGTCACACTGTCAGCATTAGAGTACACTGCCCGGCGGCCTGGACTAACTGCAGTCCTCCTGCTGCACCTAAACAATACAGCAACACCAGAACATTTACTGAACCCATCACACGCACCAAGCCTGCTCTAGAGGCTGACGTTTCTACGTGTGATTTCACACTGCGCATCCTCAGAACTGAAAAGCGCAGTTACGGAGGATCTGTCTGAGTGCAACTCGAGCTGCGGCGGCTGGCGTTCTGAGGGGCGTGTTGAGGGAGGAGGAAAAGAGGGGAGGGATGTAGTCATAGCAGATAGAGCAGGAGATAGAAGCAATCTCTAAAAGGGTAATTGATTTGTTCTGCAAACAGCCAATCAGATTCCAACTCATGTGTCAAGCATAACCTAAAACATGACCGTTATAGAAAGAATTTTATTGGTTGCTAGGGGCAGCACCTCTTCCACACAGATCGCAGCTACCGTTTATCAAGCACAATCTAGAACATGACAGCCAGAAGGAATGGGCCCAGCAAGTGCTCCGATCCAGAGCTGATCACAGACATAACAAAGGGCTGTTTACATCAATACAATTGCACAACCTATTTTTTGCCCTTGCGTTAGGATGTGATACTTCAAACACAGAGAGTCAGAGATGGCTGCCGCTGTATTGTGCCTGTGTTCATTCATTTATACATACAGGAAGAATGCGCCATGTGTCTCAATCTGCGCTGAGATTACGCCCACTAACTCAACATATGTTACCCATGTGACAAAGTGACTTCTGCCTCTGTGGCACCTTCCAAATGGTGGCTGGTTTCTGCATTGCGATTGGTTGGGGCCATACACAACGATGTCTCACCAGCTTATTAGACAAACCTTTCAGGTTCTTGCCCTGCATTAGATGCCATTGGGGCTCTATACAGGTGAACCAAAGAAGAAAACATCTTCAATAGTTCTAACCGATCTGTGGAGGAATATCAGGAGACCCCTGGACACGATGTGTAATGATTTGTTTGTATAGTTCTATATGAAACCATTTCATGGATGGCTACATAGCTCAGTCAGCATTTTGGGTTCATGTATAACTATTAATCTTGTGTTTATAGCCTACCAGTATTATTATTATTACTACACTATGAGACACAGCAGAAGATATAGGGAAATATCCCTAGGTTGTGGAGGTAACGGAGTTGTTCTGCATATCAGCCAATCAGATTCTAACTCTCATTTGTCAAGCACAATCTAAAACATGGTCGTTATAGAAAGAATCTGATTGGATGCTATGGGCAGCACGTCTTCCACACAGATTCCGGCTGCCATTTATCAAGCACAATCTAGAACATGACAGCAGACCCTCCAACATGACCCATTCCATGAGGTACAATTTACTCCACTCCTGAGCTTCCAACTGTCACTCACCTGGTGAAATGACTGAACTGCAATTTAAAAAACTATTTGTCGTCTTCAATAAAGGTGGTTTCCATAGTAACTGACAGTTAGAAACTGAGAAGCAGAGTATTTTGTACCTAATGGAATGGGCTAATGTTGGAGGGTATGTAATAGCCAGAATCTTATTGGTTGCTATGGTAAACACCTAATCCCCACAGATTATAGATGCCATTTTGTCAACAATCTAAAATATAATAGCCAGAAATGTATTGGTTGCTATGCAAAACACCTAATCCATACAGATTCCAGCTACCATTTGTCAAGCACAATGCAGAACATGATAGCTAGAATCTGACTGGTTGCTATGACAACACCACTAGAAATGGGCTTTATAGTATTTAAAGTGAAGAATGTCTTTGGAATATAATATAATACATTTGGTTTTATACTTCACCGCATCTCTTATAATTAAGCTTTATCAGCTTGTTAGCACATGAAAAGGAGACTTTGACATTACTGCAAATCACTTGACCATATCATTCTCCACAAACTGAGCATTACTTCTACAGACTGAGCCATAGGAATGCCTTGTGTCCCATGTCTCTTATGCATAAACATACAGAGATTAAGAGATCCTGGCATCGTGTGGCACAGTCAGTGGTCAATAAGCCATTTATGCTATGCAGTGTGTACAATATATGAAGCATAATGCCAGCAACCCAGGATTTAAGTCGCTGTCTGTCTGCGGGAACAAGTGCCACGTGATTTGGCTACTGAACACGAGAGATTTACTGCTCAATGTGCCCTGAGATGGCCCATCGCATGTGCCCTGAAATGGCCCATCGCATATGCCCTGAAATGGCCCAATCGCATGTACCAATGCTGAACAAGAATTATGCTGCCTATCAAGAAAAAATGGTTTATATTAACCAATCAGATTGTAGTTATCATTTGTCAAGTCCATTCTAGGAAATGAAACCTACACTCTGATTGGTTGATATGGAAAATATCTTCTTTCATTTGCAGCGGAAGCTTTTCTGCAAGTCTACCCCTTAGATACGTCTCACGGTGCAAAGATAACGGTCAAACAGTGAAAAGTAAAAGTAACATCAATAAGAAAATACCTCAATAAGTAAAAATGATGTGGGGGTGGGGGGGGGGGGTACGTTGCTGTTGCTCTGGCAGAACGTCGGACGTATTATTTTAGATAGCGACTGTGAAAAAATATCTCAGCACTGGTCTACTCTGCTTCCAAGGTTAGGAAATAGAATTAGGGTTACTGTAATGGCGAACATGTTGGCAATATTCCGTCAGACAGGAGTCACAGTAACGACTCTGCTTGATGCCTAACAGCCAATCAGTGAACACCGCCTGCATTTTATTACCGGCAACCACTATCAAAAACGAGAATGCCGATCCGGCAAAGCACCTCCGCAAGGGGTGGGGAAGGGGCTGTGAAGAAGGTGATGAAGAATTAATTTCTTCTCTCTTAGATTGGTTCTTCAGCCGTAATGTTGGTAAGTATTATTGTAGTCGGAGTAGTGGACGCATTGGGGCGACTTTTTAGCAGAGGCGACTGAAAAAACGGTAAAGGGATGTAAACAATAGTGACATAGGGGTCTCTTATCTAAAGACTACTGACAGAAGGCTGCTGGGAGATAGGGGCATAATACTCCTAGTTTTAAGCAACATAGGACTGGATTTACAAATAAGAGGAAAACAGGTGGAAAGTTACACCTGAGTAAAACCATGATGAGTGTCAAGGGAAGTGCAAGTAATGTTATTCTTTGCATGCAGGGAGAATACTTTGCTCTTGCTTATTGCACACTGACCAGCGTTACTATCACAATGTTATTTATCACCTCTCATCTCTAATACTATTATATTATTACACAGATACTGACCAGCGTTACTATCACACTGTTATTTATACTTGTACTAGGAAACATCACCTCTCATCTCTAATATTATTATATTATCATTATATTATTACACAGATACTGACCAGCGTTACTATTACACTGTTATTTATCACCTTTCATCTCTAATACTATTATATTATTATTATATTATTACACAGATACTGACCAGAGTTACTATCACACCGTTATTTAGACTTGTACTAGGATACATCACCTCAACTCTAATACGGTTTGCTTCAGATGACAATTACCTCCCCTGTAATTCATCATGGCTTTGCCCAGGTGTAACTTTCCACCTGATTTCCTCTTATTTTTACATTCTGGATCTGGTCCAGGGAAATAAGGGTACATGTCTCTACAAATCATACAAGAAAATGTAGTAGTATCAGGATGATTGCAGCGTGACTGCGGGAATTATCTATAGCCTCTGTAAGGAACTGGAAGAGATGGGTAGCGGTTGGGAAAGGGTTAAGGGACTCGTGCCAATGAGGACGCCAGAACAGGAGATCGCTATCATAATAGAATTGGATTCAGATAAGATTTATTACAGCGGTAACTCTGTGTCAATTGATGGTGATGACGGAAGTGGCTGGGAGACAGCCAAATAATGAGACAGCAGAATGAAGTGAGCAGAGAGAGAGGACAGACAGGAAACGGCTCCGGAGACCGGCTGGATACTGCGGACATTCCACCGTGTCACCTCCCAGCAACATCACACACCTGAGGCCTATAATGTGCGGACAGAGGGCCCCATATAGACCGGAGCGCAAATGTGAACACAGCGTGCGCCATAGACGCATAGAGGCGGGCGGTCCGAGATCCCAAAGCCCTCAACAGCGCCTTTGTGTGGCAAGCAATGACGCAATGTAGCGCAGGCCACAGAGCAGCTAAGCGCAACGCAGATACGTGGCCAAAAACACAGCTCAAGTGCAGCGTAATGGTGACTGTACACGGAGGCTCGGACTAATGTGACACTGTGTCAGCACATACATAACAGACCTCCAGAGTGAGCACACATATAGCAGGTGGATGGGGGACTCACCTACAGGAGGTGCCTTGACGCTGGGCGGGCGACATAACCCAATATAGCCATATTGTGACCTAAACCTCCTTTATATGTATGTGCTGACACAGTGTTATATAATGTGTGTATGGAGCGCATCGGATTAATGTGAATGTAAATATCAGAAATTAATAACAAATAGCTGATTTTTTAATAAAAACGTGACACAGACACAATACATCAGCAGCCATTCCTGACCCCTTATAATGTGTTCAGAGTGTCCCATCCTAACGCAAGGGCCTGATAGAGGTTACTGAAGGTCACCCTGGACATACACAGGACCTGGGGTAATGGAAATGTTGTGATGTAAACAGCCCTTTGTTACGTCTGTGTTTGGCTCTGAATCGGGTGCCATTTATGGACACGCCCTTGTGGCCGCTGCTGAGCATGGCCCTTTTTCGAAAGGGCCGCCCTCTCCCATCCAGTTCCACACTGGCTGGGAAATCGATTGCTTTTGCCTCCAAATGGTAAGTATTACATCTAACCCCAACCCTTTCCCTAGTCCTTACCCTAACGCTCCCTTCCCCACAACCTAACCCTAACCCTCCTTTCCCCACAGCCTGACCCTAACCCTCCCTTCCCCACAGCCTAACCCTAACCCTCCCTTCCCCACAGTCTAACCCTATCAGTGTGTATGAAACACGAGTCACTGGAATACTGTATATACAATATCAGTGTGTATGAAACACGTGTCACTGGAATACTGTATATACTATGGTGAAGTATAATATCAGTGTGTATGAAACACGTGTCACTGGAATACTGTATATACTATGGTGAAGTATAATATCAGTGTGTATGAAACACGTGTCACTGGAATACTGTATATACTATGGTGAAGTATAATATCAGTGTGTATGAAACACGTGTCACTGGAATACTGTATATACTATGGTGAAGCATAATATCAGTGTGTATGAAACACGTGTCACTGGAATACTGTATATACTATGGTGAAGTATAATATCAGTGTGTATGAAACACGTGTCACTGGAATACTGTATATACTATGGTGAAGTATAATATCAGTGTGTATGAAACACGTGTCACTGGAATACTGTATATACTATGGTGAAGTATAATATCAGTGTGTATGAAACACGTGTCACTGGAATACTGTATATACTATGGTGAAGTATAATATCAGTGTGTATGAAACACGTGTCACTGGAATACTGTATATACTATGGTGAAGCATAATATCAGTGTGTATGAAACACGTGTCACTGGAATACTGTATATACTATGGTGAAGTATAATATCAGTGTGTATGAAACACGTGTCACTGGAATACTGTATATACTATGGTGAAGTATAATATCAGTGTGTATGAAACACGTGTCACTGGAATACTGTATATACTATGGTGAAGTATAATATCAGTGTGTATGAAACACGTGTCACTGGAATACTGTATATACTATGGTGAAGTATAATATCAGTGTGTATGAAACACGTGTCACTGGAATACTGTATATACTATGGTGAAGCATAATATCAGTGTGTATGAAACACGTGTCACTGGAATACTGTATATACTATGGTGAAGTATAATATCAGTGTGTATGAAACACGTGTCACTGGAATACTGTATATACTATGGTGAAGTATAATATCAGTGTGTATGAAACACGTGTCACTGGAATACTGTATATACTATGGTGAAGTATAATATCAGTGTGTATGAAACACGTGTCACTGGAATACTGTATATACTATGGTGAAGTATAATATCAGTGTGTATGAAACACGTGTCACTGGAATACTGTATATACTATGGTGAAGCATAATATCAGTGTGTATGAAACACGTGTCACTGGAATACTGTATATACTATGGTGAAGTATAATATCAGTGTGTATGAAACACGTGTCACTGGAATACTGTATATACTATGGTGAAGTATAATATCAGTGTGTATGAAACACGTGTCACTGGAATACTGTATATACTATGGTGAAGTATAATATCAGTGTGTATGAAACACGTGTCACTGGAATACTGTATATACTATGGTGAAGTATAATATCAGTGTGTATGAAACACGTGTCACTGGAATACTGTATATACTATGGTGAAGCATAATATCAGTGTGTATGAAACACGTGTCACTGGAATACTGTATATACTATGGTGAAGTATAATATCAGTGTGTATGAAACACGTGTCACTGGAATACTGTATATACTATGGTGAAGTATAATATCAGTGTGTATGAAACACGTGTCACTGGAATACTGTATATACTATGGTGAAGTATAATATCAGTGTGTATGAAACACGTGTCACTGGAATACTGTATATACTATGGTGAAGTATAATATCAGTGTGTATGAAACACGTGTCACTGGAATACTGTATATACTATGGTGAAGCATAATATCAGTGTGTATGAAACACGTGTCACTGGAATACTGTATATACTATGGTGAAGTATAATATCAGTGTGTATGAAACACGTGTCACTGGAATACTGTATATACTATGGTGAAGTATAATATCAGTGTGTATGAAACACGTGTCACTGGAATACTGTATATACTATGGTGAAGTATAATATCAGTGTGTATGAAACACGTGTCACTGGAATACTGTATATACTATGGTGAAGTATAATATCAGTGTGTATGAAACACGTGTCACTGGAATACTGTATATACTATGGTGAAGCATAATATCAGTGTGTATGAAACACGTGTCACTGGAATACTGTATATACTATGGTGAAGTATAATATCAGTGTGTATGAAACACGTGTCACTGGAATACTGTATATACTATGGTGAAGTATAATATCAGTGTGTATGAAACACGTGTCACTGGAATACTGTATATACTATGGTGAAGTATAATATCAGTGTGTATGAAACACGTGTCACTGGAATACTGTATATACTATGGTGAAGTATAATATCAGTGTGTATGAAACACGTGTCACTGGAATACTGTATATACTATGGTGAAGCATAATATCAGTGTGTATGAAACACGTGTCACTGGAATACTGTATATACTATGGTGAAGTATAATATCAGTGTGTATGAAACACGTGTCACTGGAATACTGTATATACTATGGTGAAGTATAATATCAGTGTGTATGAAACACGTGTCACTGGAATACTGTATATACTATGGTGAAGTATAATATCAGTGTGTATGAAACACGTGTCACTGGAATACTGTATATACTATGGTGAAGTATAATATCAGTGTGTATGAAACACGTGTCACTGGAATACTGTATATACTATGGTGAAGCATAATATCAGTGTGTATGAAACACGTGTCACTGGAATACTGTATATACTATGGTGAAGTATAATATCAGTGTGTATGAAACACGTGTCACTGGAATACTGTATATACTATGGTGAAGTATAATATCAGTGTGTATGAAACACGTGTCACTGGAATACTGTATATACTATGGTGAAGTATAATATCAGTGTGTATGAAACACGTGTCACTGGAATACTGTATATACTATGGTGAAGTATAATATCAGTGTGTATGAAACACGTGTCACTGGAATACTGTATATACTATGGTGAAGCATAATATCAGTGTGTATGAAACACGTGTCACTGGAATACTGTATATACTATGGTGAAGTATAATATCAGTGTGTATGAAACACGTGTCACTGGAATACTGTATATACTATGGTGAAGTATAATATCAGTGTGTATGAAACACGTGTCACTGGAATACTGTATATACTATGGTGAAGTATAATATCAGTGTGTATGAAACACGTGTCACTGGAATACTGTATATACTATGGTGAAGTATAATATCAGTGTGTATGAAACACGTGTCACTGGAATACTGTATATACTATGGTGAAGCATAATATCAGTGTGTATGAAACACGTGTCACTGGAATACTGTATATACTATGGTGAAGTATAATATCAGTGTGTATGAAACACGTGTCACTGGAATACTGTATATACTATGGTGAAGTATAATATCAGTGTGTATGAAACACGTGTCACTGGAATACTGTATATACTATGGTGAAGTATAATATCAGTGTGTATGAAACACGTGTCACTGGAATACTGTATATACTATGGTGAAGTATAATATCAGTGTGTATGAAACACGTGTCACTGGAATACTGTATATACTATGGTGAAGCATAATATCAGTGTGTATGAAACACGTGTCACTGGAATACTGTATATACTATGGTGAAGTATAATATCAGTGTGTATGAAACACGTGTCACTGGAATACTGTATATACTATGGTGAAGTATAATATCAGTGTGTATGAAACACGTGTCACTGGAATACTGTATATACTATGGTGAAGTATAATATCAGTGTGTATGAAACACGTGTCACTGGAATACTGTATATACTATGGTGAAGTATAATATCAGTGTGTATGAAACACGTGTCACTGGAATACTGTATATACTATGGTGAAGCATAATATCAGTGTGTATGAAACACGTGTCACTGGAATACTGTATATACTATGGTGAAGTATAATATCAGTGTGTATGAAACACGTGTCACTGGAATACTGTATATACTATGGTGAAGTATAATATCAGTGTGTATGAAACACGTGTCACTGGAATACTGTATATACTATGGTGAAGTATAATATCAGTGTGTATGAAACACGTGTCACTGGAATACTGTATATACTATGGTGAAGTATAATATCAGTGTGTATGAAACACGTGTCACTGGAATACTGTATATACTATGGTGAAGCATAATATCAGTGTGTATGAAACACGTGTCACTGGAATACTGTATATACTATGGTGAAGTATAATATCAGTGTGTATGAAACACGTGTCACTGGAATACTGTATATACTATGGTGAAGTATAATATCAGTGTGTATGAAACACGTGTCACTGGAATACTGTATATACTATGGTGAAGTATAATATCAGTGTGTATGAAACACGTGTCACTGGAATACTGTATATACTATGGTGAAGTATAATATCAGTGTGTATGAAACACGTGTCACTGGAATACTGTATATACTATGGTGAAGCATAATATCAGTGTGTATGAAACACGTGTCACTGGAATACTGTATATACTATGGTGAAGTATAATATCAGTGTGTATGAAACACGTGTCACTGGAATACTGTATATACTATGGTGAAGTATAATATCAGTGTGTATGAAACACGTGTCACTGGAATACTGTATATACTATGGTGAAGCATAATATCAGTGTGTATGAAACACGTGTCACTGGAATACTGTATATACTATGGTGAAGTATAATATCAGTGTGTATGAAACACGAGACACTGGTAGACTGTATATACTATGGTGAAGTATAATATCAGTGTGTATGAAACACGAGACACTGGTAGACTGTATATACTATGGTGAAGTATAATATCAGTGTGTATGAAACACGAGACACTGGTAGACTGTATATACTATGGTGAAGTATAATATCAGTGTGTATGAAACACGTGTCACTGGAATACTGTATATACTATGGTGAAGCATAATATCAGTGTGTATGAAACACGAGACACTGGTAGACTGTATATACTATGGTGAAGTATAATATCAGTGTGTATGAAACACGAGACACTGGTAGACTGTATATACTATGGTGAAGTATAATATCAGTGTGTATGAAACACGAGACACTGGTAGACTGTATATACTATGGTGAAGTATAATATCAGTGTGTATGAAACACGAGACACTGGTAGACTGTATATACTATGGTGAAGTATAATATCAGTGTGTATGAAACACGTGTCACTGGAATACTGTATATACTATGGTGAAGCATAATATCAGTGTGTATGAAACACGTGTCACTGGTATACTGTATATACTATGGTGAAGCATAATATCAGTGTGTATGAAACACGTGTCACTGGTAGACTGTATATAGGGTGGATATCAGGGACATCAATGTATAGGAGTATAAAGAATTCCGTCTCTGCATTGTGTTGTTTGGCTTGTGATGAATTCTTTAGCATATGGCCATGTGTGACCCAGACAAGAAGTGAGCCGAAGCGTGCTACAGGCTGAGCCTTTGATGTGCACCGTGTGGGTGATGCACACCATGAATCCGTTTCCTCAGGAAGCAGGCGCTATATCTGCCGCACATCCTGCGCACACGTTACAGCGCCGGCTGCTCACACATACCTGCTCTTTCAACAGCAACGCCACTCTCTCAAAGAGCTGGCTGCCATCAATGGAGGTCAGGGCGATGTACAGGAAGAGGCCGTACAGGACGGGCTTGGGAATCCACTGCAGCGGGAGAGGCAGGAGGAAGAGCGAGAGGCCGACCAGCACATTGGCCACCAGCGACGTCAGACGGGTCTCCTTCACGCTGACAATCCTGCAATACACAGAGGAAACTTACTGAGAGGTCTTCCGGACCGGGGGGCAAGGGCCTGGTATTAATATGCAGCATGCACAGCGGGACGCTCTACAGCGGGTTCTGGGGTTTTATTATTCCAGGGATGTTCTATTAAACCATTAAGGACAAGTGGACATAGTATCAGACACGCTGTGACAAGACACCTGAACAAGCAAATATTCAGCCATGGCTAGCGATGCCCCTCCCTGGTCACACGGCATCTCATGGTGCTCTGGGCACTGGCCATTGGTCCATAGATTATAATGAGAGTTCTATGGACGACCAATCGTGTGCAAAGATAATGCCCTCGCATGCAGACATACAGTATTGACAAGCAAGTAACTGAGGTTTCGGACAAGAGGACATGTTTAGAGTTAGTTTCTGGGGAGAGGACATGTTTAGAGCTAGTTTCTGAGGAGAGGACATGTTTAGAGTTAGTTTCTGGGGAGAGGACATGTTTAGAGTTAGGTTCTGGGGAGAGGACATGTTTAGAGTAGAATCATTTTAATAATGTGCTAAACAGAAGTTCCTAGACAAGGTTATTAATCAGAATTACTGACTTCAGTGACTTATATTCTTGTATTTGCTAAATGATCCCAATTTCATGCTGCAATTTACACAACGGCAAAATACTGCCCCCTACAGGCACAACGTTTAGAGAGAGTAAAATGATGCCAGGAGATAGGATGTAATATAAGCCCAGGTTCTGTGGCTGTCTCACAAAGACCTGGCTGCATAGTAAGGGATGATATTAGCGGGTTTGGGCTTGTGCATGTTTGTCTATGAAATCTCTCTCTGCCAACTGGCTTCATCTCCTCCATACCAGAACACAAAGGGGCATCAAGTTACTTCTTGTGTTACTGCTATCACCTGCACCCGGTCTATTCCTCTCTGCCAAGCGCCACCTCGTAAATAATAATTCCCTTTTACCTGTTACAGCGCTGCTTTAACAAGAGGCGAACCGGTCACATGACTTCCCATAACACACTGCTGTTCCTGACACACAGCTCAATGCACCCTGCTATATTGCAGACACAACCTAATACAACCGCTTAGAGGAACACTAATTGTTGATGCTGCCTTCTGAATCCATTGTGGACAGCTAGGTAGCACAGTGGTTAGCATCGGTTAGCTGCTGATCTGCAGGGGTCATGCGTTTGCACACGCTTTTTATCCCACAGCTTCCTACCACATACCAAGACTAAAAATGACGCTAGAGGGACCCTCTGTGTGTCAGACCGTAACGCCACAGAGACTGGTGTGAATGATATATTCTCTGTACAGTCTGGTGGAATATGGGGGTGTTATAATAATACACAATAATAATAGTGGCTTTATCCACCAATACACCAAACGTGGCATCCATCAGCATTGGGGCAACATCTTACTCGACATCTTGGTGTGTATAAAATTAGCTGGCGTCTCACAACCGTGCCGGAAACCATCTTGATGGCATGGCGAGTAAAGCACAGTGTGTATCTAGGTGGGAGGAGGTTGTTAATATAGCACAGTAGGAGCGTGTTTCAGCCGTTCTTTCCTCCCATGATTTCCTGGGGGGGAATGGCATGCAAAGG
>WWET01002459.1:29569-47487 GCA_011038615.1 Limnodynastes dumerilii
GAGCGCAAGAGCCCCACCATGGAATGCAATGGTCCCCGCAAAGAATCCTCCCTACAATGGAATGGACCGGTCCGCACAGTAAAACATAACGCTCCGCATACTGCAATTGTATGCCCTGCGCAATGCAATGAAACAGTCCTCACAATGGAATGGAACAGCCCAGAAATGGAATTGCCCAATCCCTTTCGTGAAACGGACCTCCCTATGCATTGGAATGGTACAGTCCCCACCGTAGAATGGAAAGGCCCAGAACTGAACTGGCGCCGTCCCCTTTAGTAAAATGAAACGGAATGACCAGCTTGCACAATACCGCTGTAACACGGAACGGTCCCTTAGGAAGCGAGGGTTAGGGCCATATAAGGGGAGGGGGAGTCTTAGGGTTAGGCTTTAGAGAAGGGAGGGTTAGGGTCAGGCTGTGGGGAGGGGGAGTCTTAGGGTTAGGTTGCGGGAGTCTTAGTGCAGAGTGCAAGAGCCCCGCCATGGAATGCAATGGTCCCCGCAAAGAATCCTCCCTACAATGGAATGGACCGGTCCGCAACGTAAAACGTAACGCTCCGCATACTGCAATTGTATGCTCTGCACAACGCAATGAAACAGTCCTCACAATGGAATGGAACAGCCCAGAAATGGAATTGCCCAATCCCTGTCGTGAAACGGACCTCCCTATGCATTGGAATGGTACGGTCCCCACCGTAGAATGGAAAGGCCCAGAACTGGACTGGCGCCGTCCCCTTTAGTAAAATGAAACGGAATGACCAGCTTGCACAATACCGCTGTAACACGGAACGGTCGCTTAGGAAGCGAGGGTTAGGGCCATATAAGGGGAGGGGGAGTCTTAGGGTTAGGCTTTAGAGAAGGGAGGGTTAGGGTCAGGCTGTGGGAGGGGGAGTCTTAGGGTTAGGCTTTAGAGAAGGGAGGGTTAGGGTCAGGCTAGGGAGAAGGGAGGGATAGGATATCGTTCTTAGTGGGGACCCACATCCTAGAAAACCGCCTTATTTATGGCATTCCCAGAATCCTCTTCTCATTACCTCTAACCATACGCTGTGCAGCTCCTGGCGGTAGCACTGAGCAATGTGACTGAAGACACTACACACACGCTTGTTAGAGGAGTGGCTGCAGGTCTACCCACAGGGCTCTTCAGAATCAGCTGCGCACGCTCGTAGATACTAGAACCTATAGGGCACCCAGACACTGGAAACCTCTCGCTTACGTCTCATAGATATGTCCGTGCTCCACTCTCTCCTCCACGTTGGCCAGGGCTCGGACGTGCATTGGCGAGTGGGGGAAGGCGGCATGGATCCATGGCATGCCGAACACAGACAATCCGGTGTTGATAAGTGCAACCAGGAGAAGATCCCAGTGGTAGGCGGTGCCCTTTACCAGCCTGCAAGAGAACAGGGAACATGAGGGATTATCAGACCACTTTATACCGCGGCTTTCACTGCAAACAACAATGCAATAATAAAACCACCAAAAGCACCTTCCAGCAGCAGACATAAAACACATTAGGCTACAAAAGCTTCAGCATGCTGAGAAAAAGGAGGTATCGCATCTAACTATTACTGCCATGTCTGGTTCATGTCAGCAGACACCAGATAAGGATCAAGGACGTGTCTCCTCTTCCATAAAATGACAGCATCCAGGCCCACAATTACAAATGATTTCCTATAAAATCATGAAATGACAGTAACCGGAACATCCCTGGCAATGGCCAACCGGGAACCGCGCAAATCATTGCATCTGTCACCAAGATCTTCTAGCTTAATAAGAAAGCTCACACAAAGGGGAGATACAACATACAGACACTCAGGACTGAGAACTAAGGCCAGCAACAGGAGGGACAATTTATTTCCTTTCAGAGGTAATACAGATATTCTAACCAGACAACTACTGCTATGGTGTAACCTCAGTCCCTTACGGACTATGGGCCTGATCCAGAACAACGCTTCGAAGCGAATTTACGCGTGGCGGAGACATAAAATCGATGTTTAGAACGCACTGCGCATGTACACCATAGTAAATACGCACATTCACGTGGCGTAATTGTGAACGTATGGGCCATTCACGTATGTGTCACGTAAATACTTACGTGTGGGCGTGCCAAATTTACGTTACTCCAAAATACGTCTGAAATACGTGAAGTAGGCGGGGGGTGGTATTTAAAGTGTACATTATGGGCGTGCTTAGCTGCGTAAATTCGTTCAGCCCATACGTACGCGTGCATATGACAGCGGTTACGTGTGAAAAAGTTAAGGTAGGGTTTGGAAAGCGTATCTTGACAAAATACGTCCGTGCAAGGGGTGTGCCGAGAGGAGTGTAGCGAACTTCCGTGCACGAAAATACGCACCGTGAATAAACGTACGGCACACGTAGTTCTGGATCTACCCCTATGTTTTCCATATCTCCTCACTCTCACGTTGCGTGTTCAATATTGACCAACATATATTAAAAGATCCACAGTTAGCAGTCCTTATGGTCAGGATTCGCAGTTACGTAGTTTGCGTCTTACGTAACGTTGTTTTAAGAATTGAGCTACTACACATGCCTAGCAACTTATTACGCTATCTACGTACCATTTCTGTACGTAGATTGCGTTAGCGCAGTCTTTAGACAGAAATGGTACGTAGATTGTGTAAATAAGATACTAGGCATTAGAAGTAGCATAATTCTTAAAACAACGTACGTAAGATGAAAACGGCGTAACTGTGAATCCAGACCTCTATCCCTTGTTCTGTGGGGAGACCTGTTATTTGAAGCCCAGATTTGGTCTGGGTGCCGTTACCTGTTCTCCGGGGCGTTGGTGAGAGAAGCCACAATGTTCTGTTCAATGAAGAACAACATGGACAGGAGAAATCCTAGACCCATAGCACTGGTGATGGATCCCATGGACAGAGACCCAATTGGTGCAAGGACAAATAGACTCTCGGTCTCGATGTAATTGAACTGGGCGACTGAAAAACAAAGATAACCAGTATCGGGTCAGTAAAATCGTGTTACAGCTCCACTCTCTCGTTGGCTGTCCGTTTGCCTGAGAGCTTTGCAAACACGAGAGCTTCAAGTGCAATAAACAATCATAGACTTTTATTGAAGTAGAAGGGAAATAACTATTATTTGGCTGGGGAAAGCCACAAAGGATCCCATTAAATTGAGAACGTCACCACAGGAGCGTGGGGATTCCTGGCTTTCCTACATGGCTCTTCCTGAGGTGAAAAGGTTTCACCTTTTTGCCAAATTGACTTGGTTCGGTTCCCGCGATCCCATTGTGTACAGGGGCGGTCGGGACTGTACCCAAAGCGGAAAGAGAGCGCGGACGAAGACAACGGCTCCCCGCTCCAAACATCTGCAGAGAAAGCGACAAACGCGCTTCCTGTTATTTGGCAAGAACAATTAAATATTAATCCCGGGTAACTTTCAGAGGAACCAACGTTCACTGATCGGAAATGAAATGATAGGAAAATACCTGGCACGCGCTACCCCACGGATACGGAAAACAATATGGCGTCTAAAAACAGCGCTTACGCAATCTACGTACAGAAGTGGTACGTAGAGAGCGTAAATAAGCCACTGCACATGCGTAGCAGCTCAAAACAACGGTCTCCTGCACAGACATTTCTATCTCCCTCACTTTGCTCTGCTTAGAACCAGCTCCGGTCTCTGCTTACAACACGTTCATTAAGACATTCCGTTCCAAACTGGCTAGGAAATCGATTGCTTCTGCCTCGCACAGCCAAAGCAATCGATCCCCGGAGCACTGAATATGCTCCGAAAGGTAAGTATCCCCAACCTGTTCACTAATCCTTACCCTAACCCTTCCATTACCCCAACACTAACCCATCCCCTTCCATTACCCCAACACTAACCCATCCCCTTCCATTACCCCAACACTAACCCTCCCCTTCCATTACCCCAACACTAACCCTCCCCTTCCATTACCCCAACACTAACCCTCCCCTTCCATTACCCCAACACTAACCCTCCCCTTCCATTACCCCAACACTAACCCTCCCCTTCCATTACCCCAACACTAACCCTCCCCTTCCATTACCCCAACACTAACCCTCCCCTTCCATTACCCCAACACTAACCCTCCCCTTCCATTACCCCAACACTAACCCTCCCCTTCCATTACCCCAACACTAACCCATCCCCTTCCATTACCCCAACACTAACCCTCCCCTTCCATTACCCCAACACTAACCCTCCCCTTCCATTACCCCAACACTAACCCTCCCCTTCCATTACCCCAACACTAACCCTCCCCTTCCATTACCCCAACACTAACCCTCCCCTTCCATTACCCCAACACTAACCCTCCCCTTCCATTACCCCAACACTAACCCTCCCCTTCCATTACCCCAACACTAACCCTCCCCTTCCATTACCCCAACACTAACCCTCCCCTTCCATTACCCCAACACTAACCCATCCCCTTCCATTACCCCAACACTAACCCATCCCCTTCCATTACCCCAACACTAACCCTCCCCTTCCATTACCCCAACACTAACCCTCCCCTTCCATTACCCCAACACTAACCCTCCCCTTCCATTACCCCAACACTAACCCTCCCCTTCCATTACCCCAACACTAACCCTCCCCTTCCATTACCCCAACACTAACCCTCCCCTTCCATTACCCCAACACTAACCCTCCCCTTCCATTACCCCAACACTAACCCTCCCCTTCCATTACCCCAACACTAACCCTCCCCTTCCATTACCCCAACACTAACCCATCCCCTTCCATTCCCTCTCCCCGGTACCTGTGTGACATTCCCTCTCCCCGGTACCTGTGTGACATTCCCTCTCCCCGGTACCTGTGTGACATTCCCTCTCCCCGGTACCTGTGTGACATTCCCTCTCCCCGGTACCTGTGTGACATTCCCTCTCCCCGGTACCTGTGTGACATTCCCTCTCCCCGGTACCTGTGTGACATTCCCTCTCCCCGGTACCTGTGTGACATTCCCTCTCCCCGGTACCTGTGTGACATTCCCTCTCCCCGGTACCTGTGTGACATTCCCTCTCCCCGGTACCTGTGTGACATTCCCTCTCCCCGGTACCTGTGTGACATTCCCTCTCCCCGGTACCTGTGTGACATTCCCTCTCCCCGGTACCTGTGTGACATTCCCTCTCCCCGGTACCTGTGTGACATTCCCTCTCCCCGGTACCTGTGTGACATTCCCTCTCCCCGGTACCTGTGTGACATTCCCTCTCCCCGGTACCTGTGTGACATTCCCTCTCCCCGGTACCTGTGTGACATTCCCTCTCCCCGGTACCTGTGTGACATTCCCTCTCCCCGGTACCTGTGTGACATTCCCTCTCCCCGGTACCTGTGTGACATTCCCTCTCCCCGGTACCTGTGTGACATTCCCTCTCCCCGGTACCTGTGTGACATTCCCTCTCCCCGGTACCTGTGTGACATTCCCTCTCCCCGGTACCTGTGTGACATTCCCTCTCCCCGGTACCTGTGTGACATTCCCTCTCCCCGGTACCTGTGTGACATTCCCTCTCCCCGGTACCTGTGTGACATTCCCTCTCCCCGGTACCTGTGTGACATTCCCTCTCCCCGGTACCTGTGTGACATTCCCTCTCCCCGGTACCTGTGTGACATTCCCTCTCCCCGGTACCTGTGTGACATTCCCTCTCCCCGGTACCTGTGTGACATTCCCTCTCCCCGGTACCTGTGTGACATTCCCTCTCCCCGGTACCTGTGTGACATTCCCTCTCCCCGGTACCTGTGTGACATTCCCTCTCCCCGGTACCTGTGTGACATTCCCTCTCCCCGGTACCTGTGTGACATTCCCTCTCCCCGGTACCTGTGTGACATTCCCTCTCCCCGGTACCTGTGTGACATTCCCTCTCCCCGGTACCTGTGTGACATTCCCTCTCCCCGGTACCTGTGTGACATTCCCTCTCCCCGGTACCTGTGTGACATTCCCTCTCCCCGGTACCTGTGTGACATTCCCTCTCCCCGGTACCTGTGTGACATTCCCTCTCCCCGGTACCTGTGTGACATTCCCTCTCCCCGGTACCTGTGTGACATTCCCTCTCCCCGGTACCTGTGTGACATTCCCTCTCCCCGGTACCTGTGTGACATTCCCTCTCCCCGGTACCTGTGTGACATTCCCTCTCCCCGGTACCTGTGTGACATTCCCTCTCCCCGGTACCTGTGTGACATTCCCTCTCCCCGGTACCTGTGTGACATTCCCTCTCCCCGGTACCTGTGTGACATTCCCTCTCCCCGGTACCTGTGTGACATTCCCTCTCCCCGGTACCTGTGTGACATTCCCTCTCCCCGGTACCTGTGTGACATTCCCTCTCCCCGGTACCTGTGTGACATTCCCTCTCCCCGGTACCTGTGTGACATTCCCTCTCCCCGGTACCTGTGTGACATTCCCTCTCCCCGGTACCTGTGTGACATTCCCTCTCCCCGGTACCTGTGTGACATTCCCTCTCCCCGGTACCTGTGTGACATTCCCTCTCCCCGGTACCTGTGTGACATTCCCTCTCCCCGGTACCTGTGTGACATTCCCTCTCCCCGGTACCTGTGTGACATTCCCTCTCCCCGGTACCTGTGTGACATTCCCTCTCCCCGGTACCTGTGTGACATTCCCTCTCCCCGGTACCTGTGTGACATTCCCTCTCCCCGGTACCTGTGTGACATTCCCTCTCCCCGGTACCTGTGTGACATTCCCTCTCCCCGGTACCTGTGTGACATTCCCTCTCCCCGGTACCTGTGTGACATTCCCTCTCCCCGGTACCTGTGTGACATTCCCTCTCCCCGGTACCTGTGTGACATTCCCTCTCCCCGGTACCTGTGTGACATTCCCTCTCCCCGGTACCTGTGTGACATTCCCTCTCCCCGGTACCTGTGTGACATTCCCTCTCCCCGGTACCTGTGTGACATTCCCTCTCCCCGGTACCTGTGTGACATTCCCTCTCCCCGGTACCTGTGTGACATTCCCTCTCCCCGGTACCTGTGTGACATTCCCTCTCCCCGGTACCTGTGTGACATTCCCTCTCCCCGGTACCTGTGTGACATTCCCTCTCCCCGGTACCTGTGTGACATTCCCTCTCCCCGGTACCTGTGTGACATTCCCTCTCCCCGGTACCTGTGTGACATTCCCTCTCCCCGGTACCTGTGTGACATTCCCTCTCCCCGGTACCTGTGTGACATTCCCTCTCCCCGGTACCTGTGTGACATTCCCTCTCCCCGGTACCTGTGTGACATTCCCTCTCCCCGGTACCTGTGTGACATTCCCTCTCCCCGGTACCTGTGTGACATTCCCTCTCCCCGGTACCTGTGTGACATTCCCTCTCCCCGGTACCTGTGTGACATTCCCTCTCCCCGGTACCTGTGTGACATTCCCTCTCCCCGGTACCTGTGTGACATTCCCTCTCCCCGGTACCTGTGTGACATTCCCTCTCCCCGGTACCTGTGTGACATTCCCTCTCCCCGGTACCTGTGTGACATTCCCTCTCCCCGGTACCTGTGTGACATTCCCTCTCCCCGGTACCTGTGTGACATTCCCTCTCCCCGGTACCTGTGTGACATTCCCTCTCCCCGGTACCTGTGTGACATTCCCTCTCCCCGGTACCTGTGTGACATTCCCTCTCCCCGGTACCTGTGTGACATTCCCTCTCCCCGGTACCTGTGTGACATTCCCTCTCCCCGGTACCTGTGTGACATTCCCTCTCCCCGGTACCTGTGTGACATTCCCTCTCCCCGGTACCTGTGTGACATTCCCTCTCCCCGGTACCTGTGTGACATTCCCTCTCCCCGGTACCTGTGTGACATTCCCTCTCCCCGGTACCTGTGTGACATTCCCTCTCCCCGGTACCTGTGTGACATTCCCTCTCCCCGGTACCTGTGTGACATTCCCTCTCCCCGGTACCTGTGTGACATTCCCTCTCCCCGGTACCTGTGTGACATTCCCTCTCCCCGGTACCTGTGTGACATTCCCTCTCCCCGGTACCTGTGTGACATTCCCTCTCCCCGGTACCTGTGTGACATTCCCTCTCCCCGGTACCTGTGTGACATTCCCTCTCCCCGGTACCTGTGTGACATTCCCTCTCCCCGGTACCTGTGTGACATTCCCTCTCCCCGGTACCTGTGTGACATTCCCTCTCCCCGGTACCTGTGTGACATTCCCTCTCCCCGGTACCTGTGTGACATTCCCTCTCCCCGGTACCTGTGTGACATTCCCTCTCCCCGGTACCTGTGTGACATTCCCTCTCCCCGGTACCTGTGTGACATTCCCTCTCCCCGGTACCTGTGTGACATTCCCTCTCCCCGGTACCTGTGTGACATTCCCTCTCCCCGGTACCTGTGTGACATTCCCTCTCCCCGGTACCTGTGTGACATTCCCTCTCCCCGGTACCTGTGTGACATTCCCTCTCCCCGGTACCTGTGTGACATTCCCTCTCCCCGGTACCTGTGTGACATTCCCTCTCCCCGGTACCTGTGTGACATTCCCTCTCCCCGGTACCTGTGTGACATTCCCTCTCCCCGGTACCTGTGTGACATTCCCTCTCCCCGGTACCTGTGTGACATTCCCTCTCCCCGGTACCTGTGTGACATTCCCTCTCCCCGGTACCTGTGTGACATTCCCTCTCCCCGGTACCTGTGTGACATTCCCTCTCCCCGGTACCTGTGTGACATTCCCTCTCCCCGGTACCTGTGTGACATTCCCTCTCCCCGGTACCTGTGTGACATTCCCTCTCCCCGGTACCTGTGTGACATTCCCTCTCCCCGGTACCTGTGTGACATTCCCTCTCCCCGGTACCTGTGTGACATTCCCTCTCCCCGGTACCTGTGTGACATTCCCTCTCCCCGGTACCTGTGTGACATTCCCTCTCCCCGGTACCTGTGTGACATTCCCTCTCCCCGGTACCTGTGTGACATTCCCTCTCCCCGGTACCTGTGTGACATTCCCTCTCCCCGGTACCTGTGTGACATTCCCTCTCCCCGGTACCTGTGTGACATTCCCTCTCCCCGGTACCTGTGTGACATTCCTTCTCCCTGGTACCTGTATGACATTCCTTCTCCCCGGTACCTGCTGTGACATTCCTTCTCCCTGGTACCTGTGTGACATTCCTTCTCCCCGGTACCTGCTGTGACATTCCTTCTCCCTGGTACCTGTGTGACATGTACTCTCCCCGGTACCTGCTGTGACATTCCTTCTCCCTGGTACCTGTGTGACATGTACTCTCCCCGGTACCTGCTGTGACATTTCCTCTCCCCTGTACTAGTGCGACATGTACTCTCCCCATACTAGTGCGACATGTACTCTCCCCGGTACCTGCTGTGACATTTCCTCTACCCCGTACTAGTGCGACATGTACTCTCCCCATACTAGTGCGACATGTACTCTCCCCATACTAGTGCGACATGTACTCTCCCCGGTACCTGCTGTGACATTCCTTCTCCCTGGTACCTGTGTGACATTCCTTCTCCCTGGTACCTGTGTGACATGTACTCTCCCCGGTACCTGCTGTGACATGTACTCTCCCCAAAGGTACCTGTGTGACATGTACTGTCCCCGGTACCTGTGTGACATTCCCTCTCCCCGGTACCTGTGTGACATGTACTCTCCTCAGGGTAACTGTGAGACATGTACTCTCCCCGGTACCTGCTGTACCAGTGCCAAGCAGCTGTCTATGATACCTGCTGTGCTCTGCTGTGCAGCCCTAGTTAATGGTTAGGTATCGGGGGTTAGGGTTAGGAATTTGGGGTCACAATGATTGTAATGCTGAAGAAACGCGTCAGAAATGCTGATGTTCCCAACAGTGTAAGGAGGCACTAAGTGGGGGGTGGCGGAGAGAGGCAATGTCCATGCGAAGGAAACTATGTCCGGTAAGATAAGGGAGCCCTATGACAATTAAGTGCAATACTGTACCTAAAAACGGGGTGGGCTGGTTAGGTACAGGACGGGAGAGTTAGGTGCAGATCTGTCCACACCTATAATTCCCTCCTAGCTGTGAATACGACCCTATGCTCTGCTTTAATTTACTCCGTCAGGAGGTTTGGAAGTGCGGTCACCCACAGCTGTAGCACAGAATGTTTATTTTACACTCTGATTAGTTACAGATAGAGAGCACACAGCGCATCTCTACAGAGGAGAGAGCACACAGCGCATCTATACAGAGGAGAGAGCACAGCCCATCTGTACAGAGGAGAGAGCACACAGCGCATCTATACAGAGGAGAGAGCACACAGCCCATCTATACAGAGGAGAGAGCACACAGCCCATCTGTACAGAGGAGAGAGCACACAGCACATCTACACAGAGGAGAGAGCACACAGCCTATCTGTACAGAGGAGAGAGAGCACACAGCACATCTATACAGAGGAGAGAGCACACAGCCCATCTATACAGAGGAGAGAGCACACAGCCCATCTATTCAGAGGAGAGAGAGTGCACAGCGCATCTGTACAGAGGAGAGTATGCACTACATGTTTACACAGGACAGCAGTGCAGTTGCCAATGAAAACAAAGGAATTTACTATGGAAGGGTTGCTACATTTACCCTGATCACATGTAAGTGGGTCACACGTGAGGTGTGCACAGCAGGTGGAATTTGGAATGTTATGGGAACCAGCAGAAGTTACTATGGGGACCGTGCTCGGTCACAGGCTACGATGGGACCGGCGATGTCCACTCACCTTTTCTTGAACTGATACAGTGTGTGACCGAGCCACAAGGTCCCAAACATCAGCATGAGGCTGAGGACGGCGGACTCCTTCCCATGCTGGTCCTCCTCGTGGTCCAAGCTTTGGTTGTGCAGGAGCGAGTTGTTCAATGTGGCGTTAAGTAAACCGTCCATGGTAAAGCTGGTGTTTGGGAAGGACTCGAAGGGCCCTTTTTGGTGGAGCAGATGTTTGTCTGGAGATTCCAGATAATACTTCTTAAAAACTGCAAGAAAAGAATAAAAATAAAAGATTTTAAATAAACAGAAAGTGTGGACAAGACACCACGAGAGAACGCCGAGAGGGAAGGTCCATCATGTACAGAGGGCATTCAGGGTCATTAGACTCCCCAATATATTACAGGGCTGATCCTGCAATAAGCAACTTCTAGGCTTTCCGGAGATACAGCAAAAACCATAATCATTGTATAACTGTACACAAGACAAAATATATCCACACAGGTACATTGCCAAGGTAACCGGCATTCCCTCTCCCCGGTACCTGCTGTGACATTCCCTTTCTCCCCGGTACCTGTGTGACATGTACTCTCCCCGGTACCTGTGTGACATTCCCTCTCCCCGGTACCTGTGTGACATTCCCTCTCCCCGGTACCCGTGACATGTACTCTCCCTGGTACCTGTGTGACATGTACTCTCTCTGGTACCTGCTGTGACATTCCCTCTCCCCGGTACCTGTGTGACATGTACTCTCTCTGGTACCTGTGTGACATGTACTCTCCCCGGTACCTGCTGTGACATTCCCTCTCCCCGGTACCTGCTGTGACATTCCTTCTCCCTGGTACCTGTGTGACATGTACTCTCCCTGGTACCTGCTGTGACATTTCCTCTAACCAGTACCTGTGTGACATTTCCTCTGCCCCGTACTAGTGTGACATGTACTGTCCCCGGTACCTGTGTGACATTTCCTCTCCCTGGTACCTGTGTGACATGTACTCTCCCCAGGGTACCTGTAAAACATGTACTCTCCTCAGGGTAACTGTGAGACATGTACTCTCCCCGGTACCTGCTGTACCGGTGCCAAGCAGCTGTCTATGATACCTGCTGTGCTCTGCTGTGCAGCCCTAGTTAATGGTTAGGTATCGGGGGTTAGGGTTAGGAATTTGGGGTCACAATGATTGTAATGCTGAAGAAACGCGTCAGAAATGCTGATGTTCCCAACAGTGTAAGGAGGCACTAAGTGGGGGGTGGCGGAGAGAGGCAATGTCCATGCGAAGGAAACTATGTCCGGTAAGATAAGGGAGCCCTATGACAATTAAGTGCAATACTGTACCTAAAAACGGGGTGGGCTGGTTAGGTACAGGATGGGAGAGTAAGGTGCAGATCTGTCTACACCTATAATTCACTCCTAACTGTGAATACGATCCTACGCTCTGCTTTATTTTACTCCGTCAGGAGGTTTGGAAGTGCGGTCACCCACAGCTGTAGCGCAGAATGTTTATTTTACACTCTGATTAGTTACAGATAACATGGGGGGGGGGGGGAACTGGCTGTNNNNAGATAACATTGGGGGGGAGGGGGGGGGGAGGCTGCATGTAGCAGAACAGGTGTAGAGAAAATGTGTAATGACCTCTTGTTCCTCCTTATCCAGATGTGTGATTCCCACTTCCTGAGCCGGCAGATGCTGGGATGTGTTTACTAGGCTGGAAAAAGTCTATTGTAATGTCCAAATCTATGCATTCAACTTCTGGAACTCCCCATACTAATAACCCTGTGATGCTCTAACCCAGCGATCCTCAGCCAGGGTTCCCCCGAGAGGTCGCCAAGGATTCCCGAGTGCCCTGGCCAGCAGAAGACCCCACAAACTGCTCCCATAACAATTTATTTCATTATAAGTAATGGATGGAACTAACGCTTAACATTTACATATTCTTATGTTCAATGTTGTCTATTTCTGAGCGCTATTTGTGTGTTTTAATATGTTTATCTATATTTATATATCCAGCTGTCATAGGAATAATAAGCAGTGAAACATTGGTTTTATTGAAAGCTGTAAAATAAATCATATAAAAGCCTAAGAACTTTGGAATAAACTAGTTAAAAAAAAACAAAAAAAAACACACAAACCCACCTGTTTTTTCCTAACCCTGGTTATTTATCAAACGATAAAATACAGATCCCTATGGTTCCCAGTCTGCTGTATTTGTAACTTACCCTAATCTTCCCTTTCTATCAGCCTAACCTTAACCCTGTCCTCAGCGTAACCCTAACCTTCCCCCTTCTATCAATCTACCTTTAAATCGCAGCTTGTAGGACAGAGTACAATTTCTCTGATTCAGCCACCATTAAGGTATCGGCTGCATTAATGTGGAAAATCAGCTAATTGCAGTGGCAACTACATCAAAGCATCACAGAGATATTCCAAAACCTTCCCACCCTGCATTTACTGAACGTGCCAGGACGACAGAAGGTGGAAAGCACTTTAATACAAGACGCGTGATGTAGATGTTATACTAAAGGTCACAGCCTGGTACATGGGGAATTCTGTAGACAGGGGGCCGCAGGTTGACAATAACAAGCGTCCAAAAATACATCAGTGACACTGTCACAGTCTCGTAAAAGCCAGAATGAGACGCAGAATCTTCCCAGCGGGGTCTTTTCCCTTCCTACATGAATTATATGATACCAAGATCAACTGGCATTAAATTCCCCATTTATAAAAAGAAGATGACTGCCACCCCTCCATAGCAGGACATGTGATAGGCATATGGTGACAGTCATGGCATAGATACACAAAAACAACAACTCGTCCATAGCCAGCATAGGATGTGTAACAATCACTTACTTTTTATAATCCCTTTAAGTGCATCCAACACGAATGTTATGGATATGAAAAGTGCTATGATTTCTTCTGTGGACCTGAAAGAGGACAAATGAAAGTCAGCCTCGGGCCGGACACAGGAAGTTCACTAGGAGACAAAATGGCCGACAATGCTCACGGCTAACTCACTGTGGTGGAACACTTGTGTCTCAAGAGAGCATGGGCATAATATACTGTAATGTTCACATTAGAAATGGTTCACAGGTATAATCGTCCCTCAAGAGTCAATAAACATTGTACCATTTTCCTACAGTCAAAACCTCTAATAATGAAAAAAAATATATATATATGTGTGTGTGTGTGTGTGTGTTTTTTTTTATTATTATTAACTATACAGATTTTTTACCTGCATCTCTAAGTAGTGTGAATTTAATCCAATACAGCTATATTGTGAAGTAAACCTCCTTTTTATGTATGTGCTGACACATAGTGTTATATAACGTTTGCATTGAGTGCCGGACCTCTCTTTTGTTCCTTAGTGTTATAAATAAAACTTACATGTAAAATAACCTATTATTCAAATAAAAGTATTAAGATTTATGATGGCAATGATAATTAATAATAAATAATATAGTAATAAACAGAATAGGTATTTATATAGCACCAGCACATTAAGTGATTGATACAAACATTATAATTCAACACTGGGTAATAACCTGAAAGACTGGGAGGTAAGAGGGCTCGGCTCACAAGCTTACACTCTAGAGGACAGTAGGGTTCATACACGAGGGTAATTGCTACAGATCACAGAATGAACCAGTCAGGTTACAGGTAAATGTGTTCAGTGATCTGTACGATACTGCAACGTTAGCTTGGGAACTGAGGGGCAATTGGATATAGAAAGAGACATAACATAACATAAGTATAGAGAGTATAGAGGCTGTTACTAGGGTAGAATGAGGGTAAGAAGGAGGTTGAGGAATATGGTAATCTGGTCTGAAGAGGTGAGTTTTAAGGAAGCAATTGAAGGCTCACAGGCAAAAGGAAAGTTTCTATGGTTAAGGTAAAGACTTCCACAGGGCAGGTGCAGCACAGGAGAAGTGCTGTAACTGGGAATGTGAGGATTTAATAAGTGTGGAAGATCCGGTGCAGAGTATACAAGTGTATATATATATTAGAATAAGGATAAGGAGGAGGTTGAGGAATTTGGTAAACTGATATATGGAGGTTCACAGGAAAGAAAAAACTGGGACTAATGTAAGGTTTATGAGGTAAGGAATTTAGAATGTGAGCGCTAATGCCCAAAGGGATTCATTTGAATAACCAAGATGGCTCCCTCGTCCCTGCAACAAGATCAAGTGCTTCTCGTTCAACAGAGAGAACGGCACTATGTGAATACATAGTAATTATTATACATGTCAACATCAATGCTATATCCAGGCCTGTAAATTCTGCATCCACTCCTCTATTCAACACATCTGAATACAAGAAGAGGAGGCGTCTGAGAGTCACCTCTTAAAGAGTTTCATCAGCAAGCTACAGTTGAACAGAGAGTACAAGACAAGAAAACAGCTGTTCCACAGCCCCGTCCAGGCATAGAAAGCCTTAAAGTCCAGGTTGTAATCATCACAGATCCCTCGGATAACTGTGGAGAGAGGAGACGAGAGGTTACGTGCTGGCATTACACTATCTAGGCTATCACATGGGACTGGATCCAGAGTTACAGAATAAGAGGAAATCAGGTGGAAAGTTACACCTGGGCAAAATCAGGTTAAATTGCAGAGGGAGAACATTTTTATCTGTTACAATCAGCATTAGAGATGAGAGGTGTCTCCTAGTACAAGTCTAAATAACAGAGTAATAGTGACGCTGGTCAGTGTCTGTGTAATAATATAATAGTATTAGAGATGAGAGGTGATAAAAAACAGTGTAATAGTAACGCTGGTCAGTATCTGTGTAATAATATAATAGTATTAGAGATGAGAGGTGATAAATAACAGTGTAATAGTAACGCTTCTCAGTATCTGTGTGCAATAAGCAAAAGCAAAGTATTCTCCCTGTCTGTAAAGAATAACATTCATTAGAGTCCCCTTGAAATTCAACATGGTTTTGCCAGGTGTAAAGTTCCACCTGATTCCCTCCTATTTTCAAACTCTGGACCCTGTCTAATATCTGTACGTATACCGAGCTTCACTGGATGAGAGCAACATTTAGGACAACAGACAGATATGTCACAATGTATGGGGAGAGGGATAACAGTATAAGGCATCAGCTGTCTTAGTGGGTGTGATTATTGCGTTCCATGTGTCACAGGCACAAAACGGATCTCAGCTGCCTGAATTCCTGTATTAATAAGCGCGTGCTGCATTGTATAACGTAGACTCACATCGATGGTTACGTTCATACACAAAGATGTGTAATTTCCTGCACATACGTAATGCACTCCAGCATTGTACCAGAACACAAATAGTAACATGGATGAGATACACACATAATTAGCGCTGTTGTCATTTCATGTGACATGAGGCTATACCTTTAATCAGAATAAAAAGGGCTAATCCCTAGCAAGCTACAGTTGTACAGACGAGAAAAAGACAAGAAAGAAGAGAGCAGGCAGAAGGAAGTAGAGAGAAGTGAAAAGAGAGAAGACGGGAGAGGAGAGAGGAGAAAAGAGAAGATTGAGAAGTGAGAAGAGAAGAGAAAAGAGAAAGAAGAGAGAGAAGTGAGAAGAGAAGAGAAGAGAAGAGAAGAGAAGAGAGAAGAGAAAGAATAGAGAGAAGTGAGAAGAGAAAGAAGAGAGAGAAGTGAGAAGAGAAAGAAGAGAGAGAAGTGAGAAGAAAAAAGTGAGAAGAGAGAAGTGAAGAAAGAAGTGAGAAGAGAAGAAGAGAAAAGAGAATAGAAGAGAAGAGAAGAGAGAAGAGAAAAGAGGAGTAAAGAGAAAAGTGAGAAGAGAGAAGTGAAGAAAGAAGTGAGAAGAGAGAAGTGAAGAGAAAAGAGAAGAGAGGAGAAGAGAAGAGAAAAGAGGAATAAAGAGAAAAAAGAGAAGAGAGAAGTGAAGAAAGAAGTGAGAAGAGAAGAGAAAAGAGAAGAGAAAAGAGAAGTAAGAAGAGAGAAGAGAAAAGAGGAGTAAAGAGAAAAAGTGAGAAGAGAAAAGTGAGAAGAGAGAAGTGAAAAGAGAGAAGTGGGGAGGGAGAAGTGTATAAAGAAATGTGTAAAGAGAAAGGTGTAAAGAGAGAAGAGAGTAGAGAAAAGAAGAGAGTAAAGAGAAATGTAAAGAGAAGTTTATAGAGAGAAGGGAATACAGAGAAGTGGAAAAGAGAAGACAGAAGTCAGAAGTGAGAAAAGGAAGAAGAGTTTATGACTCATAAAAAAAGCTCTACTCCTTAATTGTGCTTAAATTATCCCCTCATAATAGTAATATATTTCCCCATAATAGGGCCCTGGGGCCTGCACTCACTGAGCATGTTATAAGTTCTTCCCCTGCCATTGTTCCATGACAAATACCCAGACTTTGTGTGTCCCTGGATTGTTATACATACCATTGATATATAACGCCAGGGGTGCCGTCGTCAATAAAACAACCAGAGGCTGCCCAGAAAAGAGGGCGTAAATAACACCGCCAATGCACTGACCAACGATTGTCTTCTGCACGTCTGCAACGATAAGGAATGGTGTAAATGGAATTTAGACCATAGTTCATGGTTAATGTAAATGCAAAGACATGTCTTGCAGTAAATAGGCAGCGACCCCCACACTGCAATACAAACACTGACTCCCCAGAGCGTGTGATTACACCAGCATTTCACAACAGCGGCCAAAAGGGATGTCAGAGGCATAAGCATTATCGTACAAGGTCTGCTAATAGAATATGTGGCCATCGTGTGTGGGTGATGCCGTCTCAGTGATGTCATGGCTCCAGCCAGGGGATAGGCTTTAGTCACTAAAACTCAGGGACCTCAAAAAACACTGCGGCCAATCAGCTCACTAAAAAAAACAGTGACATCAAAAATACACAAGCCAATCAGCTCATTAGAAATACGTGGCAAAGATACTTCAGCCAATCAGATCACTAGAAACCAGTAACATCAGAGAGACAGCAGTGTTTTAGGTCAATAGGAACTAGAGGCATCACAGAGACAGCGGCCAATGAAATCACTGAGAGACAGTGACATCAAAGAGGCTGCAGCCTATCAGGTCACTAGAGACCAGTGACATCACAGAGAATGGCCTATCAGGTCACTAGAAACATCACAGAGACTGCCTTCCACAATGTCAGTTCTAACTGCTACCTGATGAGGTAATGACTGTATAAGGCTAATAAAATGGCAGCAGATCTTGCATTAAGTTCCACGTCTCTCGTTAAACATTGTTTTTTTACAATGAAGAACCTATGGGTTGCTGGCTTAATGCTGTACCCAACAGATGTAGGCTATATGTCCAACAGTACTGTG
>WWET01002459.1:47950-66844 GCA_011038615.1 Limnodynastes dumerilii
ATATACATATATATATACATACACACACACACGTATATTACATAGAAGATTAAATGAAGGCGGTATAACAGTTTAGCAGTTTATACATTGGCACATGCAAAAAAAATATGCAATACAATAAAAATAAATTGTGACTTTTTATTGGTCGCCCCCTCCCCCAATAAAAGAACCAATTAACCAACAAAACAATAGCAGATTTGTGCATCGCTCCCTTGAACAGTAAGGAATTGGTTGTAACTTAATTCCTTATTGATGGAGAGAGCTGCACAGTTGGGGGGGAAGAAGCAGCGGCGACTTACTCAGCGACCGCAAGACTTGTGGCCAAGCAGAACGTGTCACTTCAGAAGTCTCATATGGTTGCCTGGATTCTGAGTAACGTGGCCTACATCAACATCTTCCAACGTAAGGTGGCTATGAACAGCCACGGACACCAAGAAACATCAAGGTCTGCTCTACAGTAGCGTCTCCCCCCATCTAAACAACCATGGCCTCGGTCTCGGTACAGGAAAGAGAGTGCTCAGAATCCAGGCAAGGAACCTGGACCACCATCTACACAATGGCTTTGGAGAGGTCTGCTGGCCCACACGCCTCATCGGTGGCCGAGTAAGGTGCGCCGCTGCCTGGTGCCGCCTCGACTACCCACCTGTTGTTATCTCTTCCAAGTTGATAGTTGCAAAACAAATGATCTTCAAAGAATATCTTACCAATCACCCCTCCAGTGCTTTCATCATTCAAAGAGCCAAAGGCGATAGAGGGCAGGAGGCAAGCAAAGTACAAGAAAATCATAGTTGTAATGTACTTTCCGATGGCCTTGTTATGTCCGATAATACCTGCAAGACGGAGGAGAGTAGAGTGTAGTCACTGCATTGCCAACGAGTCTCTCACGTCAGTCACTTCTAATGGAACCGAAACGGGACTCATGGGGCAGATTTACCAAATGTTCAATATGTTACTATAAAATGGACCGGTCATCGGCAAATATTTTGTATATTTAAAGACACATCTATTCATCAGAACTAAAGAACCTTATAACACAGCCTAGGAACCCACCAGAATTACAGGGGCACACACTGAATGAATGTCCAACACTGTTTAGACATTTACAATGAACAAAATGAATGACCGGTAGAATAGTTTATGAATGTATTAATTCACTTGGAATGCAGAAGGAATGAACCGTTAAACACAGCGTATGGAATTACTAGGAAGTATTGGGACACAGAATGAATGAACCACATAAAATAGTCTATGAAACGACTAAGAGCCACTAAGCACAGAATGAATGAACCACAGAATAGTCTAGAAATGTTATAACCACTGAGCATAGAATAAATGGACCATAAAAATCAGTCTAGAAATTACCACTGAACCATAAAATGAATGAACTAGAGAACAGTCTATGAAATCATGAGGAACAACAGAGCACAGAATGAATGAACCATAGAATACAATCTATGAAATCACTATTAACAACGGAGCACAGAATGAATGAACCATAGAATACAATCTATGAAATCACTATTAACAACTGAGCACAGAATGAATGAACCATAGAATATAATCTATGAAATCATTAGACTCTAGAAATTCTTTAATAACTAGTGAATCAATGTATGAAGGAACCATAGAAAACAGTCTATACAATCACTATTAACAACTGAGCACAGAATGAATAAACCATAGAACACAGTCTAGGAATTCTCTTATAACCACTGAACCACTAAATGAATGAATGAACCATAGAACAGTCTATGAAATCACGAGGAACAACTGGATGCACAAGATGAATCAACCATAGAATAGTCTATAAAATCACTATTAACAAATGAGCACAGAATGAATGAACCATAGAATACAGTCTAGGAATTCTCTTATAACCACTGAACAATAGAATGAATGAACCAAAGAATAGTCTATGAAATCAAGAGGAACAACTGTATGCACAAAATGAATGAACCATAGAATACAGTCTAGGAATTCTCTTATAACCACTGAACCATAGAATGAACAAACAATAAGATAAAGTCTTTAAATTCACAAGAAACAACTGAGCACAGAATGAATGAACCATATAATACAGTCTAGGAAATCTTATACCCATTGAACCATAGACTGAATGAACCATATAATACAGTCTAGGAAATCTTATAACCATTGAACCATAGACTGAATGAACCATAGAAAACAGTCTAGGAAATCTTGGAGCCATTGAACCCTAGAATACAGTCTTTTAATCGACTAGGAACCACTGGGGCACAGAATGAGCATACAGATATTTAGGAGAATGCACCCAACCTTTTTACTAGGAAATAGTCACTTCACTACTTTAACCCACTGAAATGTTTCCTATGTTGTGTGTGTGATGTCAAATATTCATTAAGTGTTACATCAGGGGATCAATACCTGGTTTAAGGACAGGCTATAAAAAAAAAAATAATAATAAAAATCAGCTGGTTAATTACTCACTTGGTTGTGACATGTGCCTTGTGTATTAGCCCATATTAAACCTCATTTACCGCAGACCACTAAATATAGGGGGCTTTGATGAAGAAGGTCATTATACGGTAGGATAACTTACTAAACCCCCCTCCATTCCTCCCCCCCAAAAACTATACATTGTTCAAGAAAAATTTAAAAGTAGGTAAACTCTTCTTTACATAAATTCCTGCAAATCATCACTTCAGACTGTATTCTGGAATTTGTAATCATAGATGATTAGATTTAACAAAAACAAAAAAGGAAAAGGAGGGGTTACCGAGTGCGAGCAACCAATGAAATCCCAGCTAACATTTTCTTTATTGTAACAGAAAAACAACAACTAGAATCTAATTGGTTGGAATAAATAGCTCCTTTTTACATTCCTTTAATACGCAGATTATGTCTGAAAGCATTTTACAGAGACCTGGACCAAGTATGCTCTTTAGGTAGAGTTTAAATGATGAGAAAACACAGTTATAATCCAATTTGTATGCTTTTAGGTCATGGTTGTAAAGCTTTTCCATCATTTAATGGCAAACAGAACCTCAGCTCAAGCTTAAGAATAGATCACTTAACCAATTTTGAAGCGTGTGAAAGGCCTGGGGATAAAGGAGAACATTAACCAATAAACGGACACAGGTGGGATAGATGAAGGCCTATTAGTGCTGTTCTCTCTCTCTCTCTGACATGACCCATTTCTTGCACACTGTTCAGAACAAGATATTATCTTACAGCAGAGAAGATAGAGCAGTAACTGGGTCACACATTTATTACCAGTCACACGTCCGGATTTCTCCCAGCAGCCACTATCTGGGGGCCTCCTGTACAGGTAAAGACTGGAGTAGCCAAGACTCCGCACTATCACCAGAGCCAGAATTCTGCCTTTACCGCGTTTTCAGTAATTCCGGATCGGGTGCCATCTGTTTCAGCGTTTCTCGTAGGCTACCCGGTCGTTACACAATGCGTTCTTTACAGAGATCTGACAAATGACACTTCCGCCGTGAGAAAGGGGGCGTGTACAATGTACAATATAGCCATGCCATCGCACTGCCATCTTACACCGAAGTCTGAAAACTTAAAGGTAAGGTGTGGGTTTGGAAAGTCTGCGCAAGAGGAGTGGTTCGCACTTTAAATGTGAAGAGTGTGTTATCAGGGGGCTTCCTGTGAGTCTCTATGACTTAAATGCAAACGTAATTACTAAGGAGTCTATATGACTGAATGCCGGCATTTCAGACATAGGATAAAGGAGATGAAGAAGGGGCCGGACTGTGATGCTCTGCACGTTTTTAACACATAAGCTGAAGCTGCTGGGAAAGAACAGGACGCTGACTTGACCCAAGGCTAACCAGAGAGGCAGAGAAGAAGACTTCAATAGGTAATGAACAAAGGGAGATAGATAGCCAGGAGAAAGACAGCCAGCCAGGAGACAGCCAGGAGACAGACAGACCTTGCAAATAACTCGGGATGAGCAGAAAATCTAAATAAAATCTTGGCTTCTCCGCTCCCTGCAAATATTCTGACACCTTACCATCCTCCCCTTGATAGAGTGCGGCAGTGAGAGAGAATGCAGAGGCTACTGACTGAGCCATACACACAAAGGGTCCTTACCGTCTGTAAAATCCAGGGGGTACACGGGCAGCCTCCGTGCAATGTCATCGAAAATTCCCTTCCCAACATTGAAGAATTCTTGCAGCTGTTGAGAGGAAGGAAACGGTACAAGAGTCAGATGGGGATCAGGAGAGTCACCTGTCAGAGCTCACACAGGGACGGTCACAGAGGTCCCACATCACCAATGGAGCCATTTCAGCACCGACAACTAAAAGCAGCGATACACAGGATGTCCTGGGGAGCAGCAGAGGATAGAAGCAGCTGGGAGTCACAGACACACTGAAAGCTTGTATGAGTTCCGGTGTCACCTGATGTCCATCAGCATACTACTGAGCGACTGAGGCAGGAACAAGACTGCGTGTCAACACGTGGAATGGCGGTGACGGCAATGGAAGCCGCGAGCGGAGCCAGTTCCATTCATCATCTCAGAAACAGCAAGAGAGGGACTGGAAAGCAGATTTATCTAATCTACGGCGTGCACGCAGGTCCTGCGCCAACACATCTCTGCCAACGTGGCTCCGGATTCACAGTTACGTAGTTTTCGTCTTGTGCACGTCGTTTTAAGCTACTACACGTGCGTAGTCGCTCAACTCTTAAAACAACGCACGAAAACTACGTAACTATGAATCCGGACCATGATGTTTAGCGGGTGATATAGGATGTGAAATGCACATGTGCAGACGGTTCAAGCAAAGCCAATCAACTGTCGCGTTACATCTGCTGTTGCTGCCCTACGCACTCTGGAGATGTTTCCCATAGCAACCAATCAGATTACAGCTGACATTCTCTAGTATGTAATAGGAAAATGAGAGCTGGAATCTGATTGGTGGCTATGGGCAACATCTCCACTTTCCCAAACCCGCAGCTTAGTAAATCTGTCCCTAAATTCCTAATGACCGCTACAGAGTAAGAGCAAGAGGGAAACAGATCAGCAAATCTGTATCTCTGCAACTGTAGAGAAAGGTAGATTTACAATGACCGGGCAGAATTAGAGTTAAGATTTGTTGTCATTGCGGTAGGATGACAGTATTCGGATATTTTGGCCTATTTCCCTGCAGAGAGGCCTATGGAGGCGGCCATTTTCATGGAGCCCAAGATGTAATCAAAGACTGGCCGTTATCTATGACAACATGACTTCCATAAGGGAGACAGAAATGGAAAATACACTTTGGTCTCTTGTTAATCAGCTGCAGTGTCACCTGCGGATCTCTTATTCTCTGTCTTCACAATAACACTAAAAGGATTTATTCTCAGACAATATATCAATAAATACGGATGCCACCATTTTTATTGAGAAATAGTTTTCCTGCCAGTGCTAGGCACACCCATGGGTGGAGCTATTCACAGGACACACCCTTTTGGTGGCACAGGACACACCCCTTTGGTGGCACAGAACACACCCCTTTGGTGCAGTACTTTGATAGTGCTATCACAAACTGCCAGATATTTGCAAAAGTCAGCTACCTCGCTGCAATGCGTAAAAGCCAATTATTCTATCTGAATGCTAAACAACTAATATAACCTTATTCTTCCTATAATTCAACATGATATTGTCCAGGTGTAAATTTCCTCTCCGGATTTGTCCGGCTTCCTTGGAAATCAACCACACAAGCCTCCAGGGAACACGTGGTCCTATACAGCCACTGGCCCAGACAATGGCCAGACAATACCGCTATAGTACTATAACACTGCTTTCGTGTGTGTGTGTGTGTGTGTGTGTATGACAGGCTGCGCGTCACACAGGTTTCCTTCATCAGTCAGGAAAAATGTCAAACACTAACAAATGACAGGAATTCCCATGCAGAATAATTCATACGTGGGATACAAGCACTGTGCATAGAAAGTGACGGCAGATAAGAGCCACACGGCCCATCCAGTCTGCCCCATTACACATCTAGTTGTTTATTTAAAACTTTACTGACCCTAAACCCTATTTTATCATCAATTTAGTTTGAGATTTAGGATATTCTTATATTTATCCCCAGCATGTTTACACTGTTCTACTGTGTTACCTCTACCCCCTCAGATGGGAGAATATTCCACTTATCTATCACCCTTTCACTGACCTCATTATCCGCACATTTCCTCTGAATCCACCACCCTCCAGTTTATACACATGTCCTCGTGCTGTAATACACCTCTTCCATTGAAAAATGCCCCTTCCTGTTCCTGGTTACACCCCTTGATATATGTGAAAGCTGCGATCATATCCCCCCTGCTCCTTCTCTGTTCCAGGCTAAACATGATTACTTCCTCTAGTCTGTCTCTGTATGGTGTGTGACACAGGCCATGCACCATTTTAGTTGCTCTTCTCTGCTCCAAGCTATACATGTTTAGTTCCTCTAGCCTTTCTTGGTATGATTTGTTACAAAGGCCATGGACCATGTTAGTTGCTCTTCTTTGCACAGTCTCTAATGTATTTATGTCCCTCTGGAGATATGGCTTCCAGAACTGACCCCAGTATTCCAGGTGAGGCCTCACCAATGACCTATAAAGTGACATCACTACTTCTCTCCTTCTGCTACTAATTCCTCTCCCTATACAACCAAGCATCTGACTTGCCTTTCTCATTGCTTTGTTACATTGCATGTCTATGTATGTATGTATGTAGTAGTATTTAATGCAAGTAAATCATGCAGATCACGTCCATTACTAATCCCAGTGTGAATTATATAGAGTAACATGGAGCTCATAGCAATGATATATGGTCACATGATGGGATGACACGGCTTGCATGGAACTGGGAGAAGGGTTAAGTGAAACACAACAGGTCAGAAGTTTAGAACAGGTTTATAAACAGCTCATCCACTGCTAGTGCCCAGGGCCGGCTGGCTTGTGCCCAGTGAGGAGATAATCATTTTACTGCTCTGGATATCACCGGTGCAGTTGACCAGGAGAAGAAGGGCAGATGTCCCCCTATTGGGTGATTGAGAACATGGGCATACTCTACTCTTGGTTCCCACTGCTGACTCTCTCTATAGATGAAATATAGAGAGTGCCCATCACGTGGCGCTACCAGCCGGCCCTCTGGCCACTAAACGCAGACAGGCTTGCCCTCGGCTCTCGGACACAGACCAGCAGACAGAAGAAGGAGTTGTGGCAGACCTGCCTGGGAGGCCCGGCACTCGGGAACAGAAGCAGATCCTCCAGAGGGAGAGGCAAAAAGAAAACAAAAAAGACATAAACCAGCAATAATAATAATAATAATAATAATAATAATAATAATAATAAAATACAAAAAAAATGAAAATATATATATAAACAGCACATAAAACATTAAAAAGAAAGGCTTCTAAACTCTAAATTATAATCCTGTTATTTGTTGAGAAATGCCAATTTTTTTTTGCTTTGGTCAACAGTGGGTGTGGCTTATGGACTAGCGAATCGGATAAAGAGAGGGGGTGTATTGTGCAACCTTTCAAAGCCGTTTATGGCACGATCAGGTCGGTTTGAGATTTTCAGCGAGCTTGTTAGTAAAGCAGCGTTCTACGGTACAACTTCAAAACAGCAAAGGGCTTACGAGACAGGATTTACCGGAAATGCAAATTTAATTATCCCAGCGACATCTGATTACGGATTTCCATACACCGTTTAGTAGTAGAGGCGCTGTACAATTAAACAACTAAACCCACCAGGAATAATCAGGGGGCTGATCACAAAAAATAAGAATATGGCTATTCTTCAGACAAGGAATGGGAGAAACAGAGACTGAGAGGAGGCACGGGAAGGACGGAGAGTAGGACTTACCTTTAAAGGTTTGTGGCTCTGGACCTTGTGACCATCGTTTACTGAGGAGTGCCTGTTGACCACGGTCAGGAGGTGTCTTTGATGCACCAAGGCCTCCTTAAACTCCTCCTCCGTTTTGGTTTCTAAGAGCTTCTGCCGGAAGGCAATGTCTGAAAACATGGTGGCAAACGTCCTTCCGACTTCGGAAGCGGTTTTGGTACTTTTCTGAGGAACGGGAAAGCAAAACGAGGGATTTGGTGAGACGGACGCATTACAGAACTCAGTGCGGACATTAATCCAAAATCACATGCACTCTACTGGATTAGGTCTATGATCTTCACACTCATTGGAGCGATTTAACGGATTTCTAGAAGCAAAGGATTCTTTGCGACCTGAACAGTGGCTCGGGTCTCAGGAAAGCCACCACCTTTCAGTAATAAATGGATTAATGGTTCAGTCTTGTCTTGTCCTGTGTGTAAGTGACCAGGAACCCAACACATCGACCTGGATTAAATGACATGAATCATGATGAGAGCTGTCTGGAAGCAGGGTCTGGAAATCTGCCACAGGATTGGTCAGTAGGATCATGTGACACGATTTCCCCCGACTATCGGATGTCAGGAGACTAGGAAAACGTTCTGGTGTTTACCCAGAATAACTCCGAACCGACCGCCCCCCCCCCCCCCAAAAAAAAAACCCCCCACACACGGGACCCGCAGCCACGGGGAAATAGCGTGGGCCGGGCAACAGCGACATTTTCATAAATCTCACATTTGTTTTACAATAGTTGCAGCTGAGGCCAAGATCCGTAATAATGAAAGAGATCAGTGCTCCCTCATCTACAGATATAATACAATGATATTAGCTCAGTCATTGTCTGCTCGCTCAGAAAGCCGGATTTAATTAAAAGGACAAAGTGTTGTGTCGGAGAAATAAAATGCACACTGAACAAATGGTACGAGATCCCGGCCTCGCCAGTGACTAAATCGTCCCTTTTCCACCATTTACCGCTACGAAAATGAATATCGGTGCCATAAAGGAGGAGAAAACTAATGTTGCATATAATTGATGCTAATTTGTGTCTAATAACAATGCGATTTAAAGCACTCTGATGCAAACCGCTGTTAGTGATTTACGGTTCACAAGGTGCCAGGTGATTGCCACGGTGTCCATGCGTAGCCCTGTGCCGCTCCGATGTGTACTCACCATTTTTGGGGGCGCCAGGACCAGTATGACGAATCGGACCTCACAGGAGTTCTCTCCCCAATTCTGCGGCCTCTCCAGGCGGCTGATGCAGACGTGCCGCCGCTGAAGGGACTTTATAGTGCAACTGGGGGAAGATACAAAGAGACGGTGTCATGGCGGCTTCATAACCAAAACGCTACACACCAATCACGGGACACGAGAGAACAATAACTAGCGATCAGCCGTGGCTTCATCCAGATTACTGGTCTCTCACAGCCAGCGTTCAGTCCCTTTCACGTGACTTTATGTAGGGGCTATTACACGGACTTACCAATGCCTTACAAAACGGGATGGAGTTGCCGCTGCGATGGTGCATTGTTGACACGGACAAAGCTAACAGATGAACTGCGGCTGTACCAGTGCGGACACCTTCTTAATAAAGAACATCCCATCCCGGAACAGGACAGTGTCCAATTTTTTTATTTTTTTTTTACACAAAGTGCCCATTATGGTTAGGGTTAGGCTGCAGGACAGGGAGGTTTAAGGTTAAGCTGCGAGACTAGGAAGTTTAGGGTCAGGCTGTGGAGGGTTAAGGTTAGGCTGTGGAGAGGCGATGGTTAGGGTTAGAGGAGGGTTAAGGTTAGGCCGCGGAGAAGGGATGGTTAGAGTTAGGGGAGGGTTAAGGTTAGGCTGTGGAGAGGGGATGGTTAGGGTTAGGGAAGGGTTAAGGTTAGGCTGTGGAGAGGCAATGGTTAAAAACCGATCGGAGCGGCAACTACACCCATACAAAACCAGGTACACAATACACAAACCAGTGAAAGGACATACACAAGACTTACTGCAGCAGCTGCGTCCAGATCGTGGGTTCCTGTTCACAGTAATGATGATGACACAGTGTGTGTGTGTGTATGCATGTATGTTAGTGTGTATGTGTGCGTGTGTGTATGTATGCATGCATGTTATTGTGTGTGTGTGTGTTTGTGTGTGTATGTTAGTGTGTGTGTGTGTATGTATGCATGTATGTATGTTAGTGTGTGTGTCCGTGCTGATGTGTGTATGTATGTATGTGTGTGTATGTGTGTGTATGTATGTTAGTGTGTGTGAGGGAGTGTGTGTATGTATGTATGTTAGTGTGTATGTATGTATGTGTGTGTGTATGTATGTATGTGTGTATGTATGTTAGTGTGTGTGCGCATGTGCGTATGTATGTATGTATGTATGTTAGTGTGTATGTATGTATGTTAGTGTGTGTATGTATGTATGTGTGTATGTATGTATGTTAGTGTGTGTGCATGTGCGTATGTGTGTATGTATGTTAGTGTGTGTGAATGTGTGTACGTATGTATGTTAGTGTGTGTGTGTATGTATGTATGTTAGTGTATATGTATGTATGTATGTATGTTAGTGTGTGTATGTATGTATGTATATATGTTAGTATGTTAGTATGTGTGTGTATGTATATTAGTGTGTTTATGTATGTAGGTATATATGTTAGTATGTTAGTGTGTGTGTGGTGAATCAAACACAAGAGAGGCTGAATGAAAGCATTGTTCCTCGCAGACCTAAACAATTACCGTGTAAGTAGCTCCATATGTTGGATTTGACTTGTGAATGGGTTTCTGATGGATACAGTGATAGTTAAATGGCCAGGTTTATGCAATTGAACAATTTGGCGAGGAAACGGAAAGGCCGGAGAGCGCTGCACGATCTGATGTAACGTGTTTATTCCTCCATTATCTCTAATCTCTCTGGAACTCCCGGAGTTTAAACGTATCATTTCCCTTTGTGTTTTCTAAAAAGCAATATCCGAGTGTCCCACAGTATTTACATCCCAAGCGATCGCAGCGGAGATGGAGAGAGGTGTCACCTACAGATTACCGTCTTCATTTTAAGGGTTAGCAGTGAAATCCAGATTTCCTTTAAAGTGTATGGGTTGCCAGAGAGGCTCTATGGGGACTGAGCAGTCATGCGTTAATAAAGCAACGCGTTTCGCCGCTGGGAATCCGTGACATCACTTAAGCTGCTAGTAATGGACAGCCAGGAGCAGCGCACATGATTTTACTTACGGAGGATAAATAAAAACGCTAGTGACCTAGCTCTCATCAGGTTTACTTAGGACATCACAGATGCAGCAGAGGAATAAGGAGGTTAAAGGGCGAGGGGTAACAGCGGGATATTAAGAAGGGCCTGATCCTCACTTATCATCATCATCATCTGCTATTTTGTCGTCCATTCTTCATTACTTGTATTTTATTCTCATATGACCCCGGATACAAAGCACCATTAACTTAAAGAAGCTTTTATGTACCGGAAGTTTTCAAGGTCTTTTCTACAGCAACGCAATCACCCTCAGAGAGCGAATCTTTCATACGGGGAGCGCTGCTTAGGGCATTGTGCGATATTTCTGAGTGTATTGTTATGTCTACGCATCGCCCTCACACAGGGCTAAGTTATTTGCCCCTCTATATAACAGGCATTTGTTTACCACCGCGTCAGGGAACCATGCATGTTGTTGTGTTCACCGATTATCCCGCCAGCACATTCTCATCGAGAAACAACATCCAAAGCTCATAGAAGACGACGCAAAGGCAATGATTTCTTCCTTTATTTCTATGATTTAACATGTTTTTATTCAGCCCCAGCAAAAAGAGGCATCGTCTTCTTAAGAAGGAAACTAGGGTAAGATAAGGTAGCCCTATGGCATTCTTAAAATACCTAAAACTGGAGGTTGGGGTTAGTTAAGTGTGAATAGGGTCCTTTGTGTACAGATTTGCGCGTCACTGATGCACGGGAACGGCAATGGCAGGGACGCAACATCCACCAATACAGTGCAATCGCTCCTCTAACCACTCCCCCAAGCACGAACGTGGACGAAATTCAATCCCAATCCACAGCAATAAAAGGGAAATTTGAGGAAAGTCTGTTGGATCGAGGAGGAGAATTCCACAGGGTGGGTGCAGCACAGGAGGAATCCTGTATCCGGGAAGGTGAAGATTTCATACATGTGGAAAGTGCAAAGTCACAGATGTGCAGAGTGTGTGAAATGATTCTATCGGCCAGATTTACTAAGGTGCGGGAAAGGAAAAATGGAGATGTTGCCCATAGCAACCAATCAGATTCTAGCTGACATTTTCTAGTATGTTATAGGAAAGTGAGAGCTTGAATCTGATTGGTTGCTATGGGCAACATCTCTATTTTTCCTTTCCAGCAGCTTAGTAAATCCAGTCTAGCTGCTGCATGCAAAGACGTCTTTAGGGGTAAACGTTTCCATTGAGGACGACCAGCAAAGAGGACATTGCCGTAATCAATTCTGGTAATGATGAATGTCGGTGTGTCCATAAAACCAGCGGCACAGAGAATATATTATATAACTCATGTACAACATCCCAAAAAAATTTGGGAACTTTGAGACCACACAATATATTAATTCAATATTAATTTGGAAATAAATTAAATCCCAAAAAAAAAAATCCTTTAAATACAGCATGTTATCATAAACGATACTTACATTATACAGAGCCAGGATTGCTGGTACTGAACCCCCATAGCGGTGGCTGTGACCCCTTGAATTGTATCAGACAGGAGGTGAACTGCAACGAGAGACACAAAACACATGTACAGCTTTCAGTAACAAACCATGAGGTCAGTCGGTGGACGGTTCTCGGCGCGTCTTGGCTCAGCCACAGGTTTGGCAATTGGCTTCGGACAACAGCTGGCCCGGGTAGCTGGATTCGTTCTCCGCAGGCCTACCATGCAAACTCCTACAACACAGGCCGCTGCCAAGATATAAACCATGCCTTGTGCACAGGACACAGAACTTTATTATGTAAGATCTCTGGCCGGGGTTTATACGACCGTCTTCATGGCTGCATCTGGATAGGTCAAGAAATGCGCGGTGATATAGGGGTCCCTGGACACACAAATGCTGGCTCATGCTATAGGACAATTACCATGGCTTGGGATATTAAAAAACATAAAATAAAATAACAAAACTTTAATAGCTTCACATTTAACCCATAAATTCTTCTTTGCCTCCTACCCCCACTCGGAGAGGCTCCTTTAGCAAACAACCGTCGCTCAGTCCAAGTTATTTTTAATTCCTGGTAGATTATATTTAAAAGACGATAATGACTATAGGATTTGCCAAAAGTAAACCACACGACGGTCTCTCTCTCCCTCTCTCTCGAGTTTACACAAGGCAGGAGGAGGCAGCACAAATTCAGGTTTGTACGTAAAATACATTTCCTCACAAATATCTTTAATGTTCATATTTTATAGAGCATTTCTCAAGTTAGATTGTGAGCTCTTGAGCTCAGCAGGCCGGATCCAGAGCTAAGACGTTTTTACCCGACTTGCGCAATCTGCTTGCAGAAGTCACGTTATTTTATGGCACTGCCGGATGTTCCGGGTCAGAACGCCTATTGTTAGGTTATCCGTGCTGGTAAAGGGGGTGGTGTGACTCGAAACGCGCACAGGCAGATTAAGGTAAGTGAGCGGCGGAAGGATCTGCATTTGCGCAGAGATTTGAAGGCGGGGTTTTGGACACGATAAGCGTTCAGGACACTATGGGAGAAGAGCGATACAGAGGAGTTCACAAACCTCTCGCTAGCGGACGTACGGACCTCCATGCCTACGTAAAACACACAGCAGCCTTAACTCTCCAATATTCCCACTTTACTTTTATGTTCATTTTCTCTATGTGTTTTTCCGTTTAAGTTATACTTGTATTTTGCGCACTCGATCTCCCTAGTATTGACGCTGTGTCTATGGACTGTACTCACACCTAAGAGTGAGTAAAGTGCGGACAGACCACCACCTAACTCATCCTGCCCCTAAACCACCTCCCGTTTTTAGGTACCTTATGGAACTTAAGAGTGCAATAGGGCTCCCTTATCTTACCGTTTCTCTCCCCGCCTCTCTCCCCCTCCCACTTCTATCTAACACTCCCCCGAGGAGGCATTACTCCGCCTCTTTCTTACTAAACTACTCCGTGCTGTCTTTAAAGATGGTACGGATGCAATGCACATACCTAACTGGTACGTAGATTGCGTAAATCACCTACTACGTATGCATAGTAGGTCATTTCGTAAAATACCGTACTTAAGAAGCAACTGCTTCTTAAGTATGAACACGGCCCTATGTTTTTGCGAATACATTCCTTTATTGGTAGCCACGCGTTTTGTAAACTGATTATCCAACAATTCACCTTACAGAAAACATGAGGACGACTACGGCTGGGCAGCCATGTTTATTTATTCATTTCCCAGTGATGTCACATAACGACTAAGTGGAAATTTGATCTCTTCAATGGGAAAACTCTAAGGAAGACAACGACACACTGCACTGTCCTCAATATAAAGTAAACACGCAATGCTACAACAGAATGTCAGTGCCCCGATCGCTGGCTTTCTTCATAGTCCTATACGGTCACACTCAAGGGATCCAGAACTAATAAAGTCAGGGGACTTGCTCACGTCATTTGTGCAAGTCCCCTGACAAGTAAAATCGGAGCATGTGTAACGTATGGAACTCGGTTCCGTACACTAGAAGGTACGATGACATGGCCGGGGGTGGATTAGGTCACATACACATCGATCCGCATCCAGACGGACGCAGATCATTGCGTAAAAGTTAAGGTAGGGTTCTGGACACATATAAGTGGCCAGAACTACTACCGATAGAAGGGCGTTATGGGGGCGTGAACTCCCCTCTACATTGCGTCATTTTAGACCGTCACACGTACGTAAAAACACTCCTTGGAGCGGAGCCACAATAAAGTACGCACATCGCATGTAAGTCTTCACAGCGGAAGCGACCTGTGAAGATAGCGCACTGACCCTCCCTTTACTATTACGCACACACCCTACCTAATACGGGGCTGGCGCGTAATGGAGGCTCGTACATAAGTGCCTAACCAAGCCATTACTGTATGAATTAAGTACCTCCCCCCACACACCATGTGTATACGCCGTGCTCAGGGTGGTTCATCGCGCCCCGCCGCAGGAAAGGCTCACTGGGCGTACTCCATAATGCATTGCGTTCCAATGTGTAACCGCCATGGGAGGAACACTTGCACAGAGTGTTGACGTATTCAGAATGCATAAATAGGCTGTTGTGCATCTGGAGCCTAATTTGGATTAACAACTAGTTTATTCCGTGTCGCATTCTTATGTCTGCCATTAATTATTGCTATAAATTATTATAAAATGTATTCACCTAGAGCCTCAGGATCCCTTAATCAGGCACCGCATTAGACACCCACAAGAAGGGGTCCTCTCCCTCCATTTTGTTGGGACACATACGGCGTCTCCTATGTAAATAGGGTTATTGCCTTGTCAGGAACGACAACAGCTGCTTCACCTCAGCCAGAGCTGGAAAGCATTAGGTCTGAATCTCTAAAGGGAATGAGTCACTTTAGAAATATTTATGAAGGAAGAAAACAAGAGGCTAATTGGTACGAGAGCCTGAAGCCCAATGCCATGCCAAGCCTGCTCCGCGGTGCCAACACAAAGAGTAAACACGGGAACGCTACATATTTATTATTGCTTCATAAAAAAAAAAAATCTGTCCGCACGGCTGTCTCTTTCATCCCCCCTAAACATGTCATAACAAAGGCTTATAACAAGCTACAAGACAAGCGCAATTCTTTTTTCCCTTCAAATAAACTATAACACAGCAATATAATCTTGTGCAATGCCCCAGGAAGGCGGAGACTGGAAGAGATGTTACCGCTACAGGAGTAATGCCACAGAATAAGCCAAACGTCTTAGATACTACAGCACGGTGGCTCAGCGAGTAGCCCTTGCGTCTAACAGTGCTGAGGTCATGAGTTCGATAACCAGACTTATCTGTGTGGAGTTTGTATGTTCTCCCCGTGTCTGTGTGGGTTTCCTCCCACCCTGGTAGGTTAATTGGCTGCTGGATCATTTAGCCCCTAGTGTGTGCTTATGTCGGTGTTAGGGAACTTAGAATGTAGCTGACGTGAATGTGAAATATTCTCTGTAAACACGGCACAGTGTCGACGCTCGTTGCTGCTGTGCAATCTGGGAATTAAAACTATTCTGTATCTCAGTCCTCGGTACACTGTGGCTTTTCCTGGTGTTGTGAAACTACGAGTTCCAGCATGCTTTAACTACTTAGACATAGCTGATCCCTGACTAGGCATGATGGGAATTGTAGTTTTATAGGCTGCTATAGCTGAAAGGGTTCTTAACCACTGGTACAGGTAAACAATGGTGGAACTTTTATTCACGAAGGATAGAGAACGGTCCCTTTCTTGGGCCTCCACCTACCTATAACATTGCGCGGCCGCATCGGCTGCTAAGTCATTCAGCTGCAGCGGAGAGTCGAAAGACAGTCGACAAAAGACTCACGCAATCAGAGCGACTGTGTAAGTAGTCAGGATTCAGGAGAATTTGCGCAGTCGCTTCGGTTGCTAAGTGACGTGACCGCGTCCTTCAGGAAAAAACAATGTCATTGCCCGCAAGAGACAAATCACCAGACAACCAAAGGAGTAATCCTGGGTCCTCATTGCCTGCGCACTCACATCGGTAGCTAATTTTGACTAGAGTTGAAAATCAATGAGGCCGCCTTACCGTTCCCCTCCCGTGGAGCGCCGGAGTCGGTGAATAAAGTGCTCATGATTTTGTCAAAGTTACAGCTGGGCTCGGCGTTCTCCGGGTCCTCTACAAAGTGCTTGAGCATCTCGCGCAGGACGTCGTCCAGAGAGGTCGCCGTCTCGTCCAGGATGATGCTGGCTTTGGCCAGGAAGCCGTCCAGGTCACGGTGGGCCCTCACCTCCTCTTCAAAGTTCTTTAATTTTAGATACTGTGCAAAAGAAAAAAAATATATATAAATATAGAAAATATTTCCTAAACTCCCATCTCTCGGCTTGTGTCCGATAAGGGGAGACAATAGATGTTATAAATGTGCACTTACTTTCCGTGATGTGTGCAGCAATACACAGCCAGAGCTCTCGTTTTCTGCTGAAACCAAATAAAACAATGTGTAAAAAACATCGACAGGGCCAGAATATCAGACAGTTCATGGAGCAGAGCCATTGATGGGTAGCCACAACCATTATAGACATAGATGCATATATACACATGCCCTGCATTGATTATTGCTATGCTTTCCTTATTCTACTCCCCATTACAAAATTACCCCCCCTACAGTCTATATCATATGCAGAAACTAGAATTATAGTTTCTGTATTTTACAGAATTCTCTACATTGATTCTGTAAAATACAAGTAACCAAAACACAAAATTCTTTTACTAACCTACAAAGCCATCAATAAGACTGCACCTGCATTCATATCCTCACTCATCTCAAGATACATCCCAGCTCCCTCTCAGATGTTCACAGGACACACCGCTCTCCTCTACACTTAACAAATGCTCTAATTCCCGTTTACAGGACTTCTCCTGGGCTGCACCCACTTTCTGGAATATCCTACCTCACCCATTAAGACTATCCTCTACTCTCCAAACTTTCAAGCACTCCCTTAAAACTTTCCTCTACAGACAAGCTACCAATTTCCTCAACCTAATTTTTATCCTTCATCTACCCTATTTACAACTATTTTATTATCCAGTATTCCTTTGTTACAACACAAACTTTGAAAATGTTTCTTTCCATACTAAAATTTACCTTAGTCCTGGTAGTAACACTGCTGTGTGACTGATCATACAGAGCATTGAGCACTGTTACCATACACCCTGTCTCTCTCCATAGTAATATCGCCTCAGTCCTGGTAGTAACACTGCTGTGTGACTGATCATACACAGCACTGAACACAGTTACCATACAACCTGTCTCTCTCCATAGTAATATCCCTCAGTCCTGGTAGTAACACTGCTGTGTGAATGATCATACAGAGCACTGAGCACTGTTACCATACACCCTGTCTCTCTCCATAGTAATATCCCCCTCAGTCCTGGTAGTAACACTGCTGTGTGACTGATCATCACCTTATAGGCTGGCAGCTCCATTGTGTGATATAGAACTAGACAATATATGCCATTAAAAATGTTTGCCTATTGCTACACATCACAATTCTTAAATGGTGTGAGACACCCCATAGGATAATGTATAGGATTCATTTGGGCTGTATAAATAATTGCACTCATAAAAGTACAGTAAAATTGTAATTTTTACTGTTAAGCATTTGCTTTAAAACTCAGCCATATACTGTAAATTATTCATGTAAAGCAAGGCACTTCAGAGGCAATAGGGAGCGAGGAACGCAGAAAGATTACACGTTACCGTGTACATATACGATGTGCCGACAAAAATAAGCCTCGTTTATTGTACGTTTAACAATCATTTCACCATATACCAAGGACGCCCAATATGTATACCAGGGTGAATAAGACAGGAAACAGGAGGAGTCAAATGGAGGTTCTTGTTGCTAGGCAACGGTGATGCTCCAGCCTTATTTACATCGGGTTGTCAAGGACTACATAACATGTTGGGCTTTCATACTGTACAAGCAAATGGCTTTATCCTAATACCCATGTTATACTGTATTCTGTGCATTTGTTTAACAAATCCTGGATAGCCACACACCTGCCTGCCTTCTGCAGACACTAATCAGAGAACATGAGAGTGATTTACAAGTCAAATGATTGAGCCCTGATAGATAGAGGAGTCCTGTGAGCTTAACTCCCTGTCTCCTGATTATATCATTCCTATATACAGATACAAGGAGAGACATGGGAATATATTAAGTATTAATTCCTCAATGCAACCAATCACATTGTAGCCATCATTGCTCTAACAAATTACATAAAATGGAAGCTGGAACCAGATTGGTTGCTATGGGGCAGCACGGTGGCTCAGTGTGTAGCACTTGTTCCTCACAGCACTGAGAGTCTATCTCAGACGGGGGGGGGG
>WWET01002459.1:86780-98257 GCA_011038615.1 Limnodynastes dumerilii
AAGGAAGGGGCCATACGCCCGCACAGGGGGAGTGTCGGGGAAAGTGAACGCCGATACGCTGTGCTTTAGTAAGCACAGCGCATCGGCGTATGTCTGGATCAGGCCCTATGTAACCGGCACCTACTGCAGGCAAATAACATGCAACTGTTCCAGTATGTTGTGACTGGCTCTGAGCTGCTAGCACAAGGCTGACATTGCAGCATTAACCAAGGGCCAGATTTACTAAACTGCCGAAAAGAAAAAGTGCAGATGTTGCCCATAGCAACCAATCACATACTAGCTCTCATTTTCCTATTGCATACTACAGGATGTCAGCTAGAATCTGGTTGGTTGCTATGGGTAACATCTCCACTTTTCCGAACCCACAGTTAAGTAAATTTTCCCCAAATTGGACTTTTCATAACACCCACCCACCACCACCACCTTAGCTATGGTGCAGAACATTCCAAGTATTGTTATCAAAGCTCTTCCATTGTATTGCCACCGGCTTGCAGAGCTTTATGTGAAAACAGCAACTGCATAGTCAGCATTCCACTGCACCACAACAAAGCATGAGAGGACACCTTGTCATTGATACCACACGAATGCCTTTCATGAACCTTTCAGATAAAGGCCCTATACAGCGCTCAGGTTATGTAAAGCTCAGCCTTATCCAGGTAAATGGAAGACTCAAAATCAAACGTAGGTCAATAGTGGAAGACGGCATTTTTGTTTTGTTTGATTCCACTATTAGTCGAGAGGGCGCAACCTAACAACGAGCTGGGGCTGAGTGACATCACAGCACAAAATGGAGAACGCCATGCCATTGCATACCCTGTATTTTCGCTCTGTAACATGGCACATATAAAGTTGTTGTAGTCATGTAACTACAAAACGCAATTCTCCTAAACATCCTTATTAGCTTTACATATTTGAGCACTGTGAAAGGGGTGGAGCTTACACTAAGGTAGGCGGGGTTCTGTTCAGGCCTGCTGAAAGTGGGGGGGGCAAGGGTTACAGCTGTAATAGGCCCTGGGGGTTCAGAGGGACCCCGAAACCCACTGTTGCAGGCACTATTAAAGAGGGTTGGGGACCAGGGGCCAGATTTGGAAAAGTGGAGATGTTGCCCATAGCAACCAATCCGATTCTAGCTCTCACTTTCCTATTACATACTGGAGAATGTCAGCTGTAATCAGATTGGGTGCTTAGGCCCTGGGGGTTCAGAGGGATCCCGAAACCCACTGTTGCAGGCACTATTAAAGAGGGGCCAGATTTGGAAAAGTGGAGATGTTGCCCATAGCAACCAATCCGATTCTAGCTCTCACTTTCCTATTACATACTGGAGAATGTCCGCTGTAATCTGATTGGTTGCTATGGGCAACATCTATGACCCCAGGAGTGTACAGGAACCTAAGATTTCTACTGCCAGGCCTGGTTCTGTTCAAAGTGGGCGCATTTCACAGATTTCAGGGCACACCAAGGGTCAGGGCTATAACCTGTGGCTCTCCAGGTGTTGTGAAACTACAAGAGCCAGCATGCTTAGGATGGAAAAGGGTGGCCGATACCTGACAAAGCATGCTGGGAATCGTAGTTTCGCAACACCCAGAGAGCCACGGGTTGAATGGGCCTGGCCTACAATGTCCTGATTTAAGACCACACATGTTACACGTAACAATAGTGGTTAAACATGCTCCGGGATTGCGCAATACGTCCAACCCAGCGAGTGTTTACCACACAGCAGACAAGCTCGTATGATCATTACCACAGCCGGGACCTCTCAAGGAAGGATTTGCATACAGTGATCTAAAATTAGCTTTGGATGCTGCAACGATTGCCACAAGGCTGCTCCACCTGTTCGCCGAGACACATGGCCCGATGCCAGAGAATCACCATGTCCTACAAAGCATCAATGCGTCACGCTCACTGCACAGGTAATCACAAACCTGTTTACTCCAACAGATTATAACTGATGGAGCCGGTCCGGGCGCTGTGACTATGAACACAGCCGTGTTACATGAATTACCAGTAAGGGTGCGGGTGTAAAATTCTTCAAGGGGGGTAGATTATGTAACAACACCGAGTGCCAGAGAACATGTGTAAGGAGGCGATTAGCAGGGAAATCCTTATTTACATGATGGTTTAAAAGGATTATGTAACGAAAAGTCATTGAACGTTTCTCTGCAGACTTCATCCAAACACGAGGCGTGAAGGGGTGAGCTGAACAGGTTCAATATGGGGCGGCTGGAAGCACTCGTGGCAATCGATAGAAAGGCGCTGGAGGAGACATAACAGGGTATAACAAGGAGCACATCACAATATCACAGCAGCAAACACAAAAGGAGAGGCTCTAGTGATTCACAGCTCCTCTACACTTAATAAATGATCCGATTCCCGGTTACAGGACTTCTCCCGGGCTGCACCGACTCTCTGGAATAACCTTCCTCGCCCATTGACACATTCCTCTACTCTCCAAACTTCCTAGCGCTCCCTTAAAACTCACCTCGTCAGACAAGATTATCAAATTCCTCAACATACCACCCTGTGTATTGGCAATTGTGATACTCTGCCCTTGTACATTTGTCATTCTTTTTTTATTACTTTGTTATGTTGTGGCTCAAGTGGTTAGCACTTCTGTCTCACGACACTGAGGGTCATGAGTTTGAGTTTGATTCCCAAGCAAGGCGTTATCTGTGTGCAGTTTGTATGTTCTCCCCTTGTCTACTTGGGTTTCTACACACACACACACACACACACACACACACACACGCTGCGGACTGGAAACGTATCCTAGTCTGCTGGGACAGGGACTGATGTAGCACTGTGGAATTAGTGGCTCTATATAAATATTCTCATTTCTTTTCTGAGACTAAGAATAAAATAAGAAAAAATGTAAAATGCCAAAGCACAGCAAGTTATGTGTTCACTAGCCATGACCCTGTGCGTGACCATACAGGACTACCGAGGACCCCTTACACACCAGAGGCCAGATTTACTAAGCTGCGGGTTTGGAAAAGGGGAGATGTTGCCCATAGCAACCAATCAGATTCTTAATCTCAATTATATACTAGAAAATGTAAGCTAGAATCTGATTGGTTGCTATGGGCAACTTCTCCACTTTTCCTTGTGAGAAATTAGTAAAGCTTGCCCCTGGTGTTGACAAACTACAAGTCCCATGAAGATTTGCAAGGTACCGGCTATGTCTCTGATATGGGTGCATGATGGGAGATGTAGTTTTATACCTGTGATGCTGAATTTTGCCTATGGCTGAAGTAACTGGAAGCGAGCAATGATTAAGAGGACTATTTCAGCAATGATGGGTGTTATTTGTCCTCCTCACAACTTAAACGCAGTCATTCCCTCTATAAACCAATCCTCCATAATGTCTTCTCTTCATCCTGGGAGTGTGGGCCGTTCCTCTCTCCTCAGAGCCGCTGTGTGAGGAATATGAAAGATTCTTATTTCCGTTCTCTAATGTGTTTTAGGAGATATGCCGCCTCGTGCTTTGATCTCCTGCATCTGATGGGTCTGAGGAAAGTCACGGCATGTCGTTCTAATTAAGTCAAACGGTAAAATGCTTTAAAGAGTAGCTCCGACAGCTTCAAACGCCGGTGTCCTTCCTCCATCTTCCACTCACTCTACAGCACCGTAAACACGGAATAATCTCCGTATCCAAGATGGCTCTCACACAACGCCACAGCGTCACAGCTTAAATGGACAAAAACAATTGGCTTTAAGCAGCTGCCTAAACTCATCCAATCACAAGGGCCACAAAGCAGGTGTAGCTCAATGCTATGTGGCCAAACACTGTGCAAGTGCGGGGCAGTACATTGTATGGTATGCTGGAAAAACAGTGCCAGCGCTTCAGTCTTAATGTGAACGCCCTAAAACAATACATAACATAATACATCTCCTCAGAACACAAGCCGCCGCAGCTGGAGTCGCTCTCAGATCTGAATCAGACGCAATAGAGCGTATTGTTTCTGATCGTGTACAGTGTAAAGTCACGCGAGCCGGCACACGCTCTCATCCGAATCAACCTCGTTATATATGGGATTCCATGGCGGGAAACACTCACATTGTGCCCTCAATCCTCCTCTGCCGAGTCCAGCACACTGGAGGGAGAAAATAAGGGTCTGAGAGGAGCCCAATAATGCTACGTACACTGTACAGTGACGAGGCTCACACTGCAGAGCAGAGGTGCAACGCAGAGAGAGAATGCATGTGAACCATCTTCATTATTACACTGCCACAACAACCCCTCTCCACACACACACACACACACACACACACACACACACACCTAAACCCCCCTAAACACACACACACACACACACACACACACACACCTAAACCCCTGTACCTGCCTCCTTCTTCCAGTGCAAAACCGTTTTGCCAACGTGCAAATGACTAATCACTGTTTAGCTGTATACATTCCATAGATCTGGCACAGTGGTGTATTCCATAGATCTGGCACAGTGGTGTATTCCATAGATCTGGCACAGTGGTGTATTCCATAGATCTGGCACAGTGGTGTATTCCATAGATCTGGCACAGTGGTGTATTCCATAGATCTGGCACAGTGGTGTATTCCATAGATCTGGCACAGTGGTGTATTCCATAGATCTGGCACAGTGGTGTATTCCATAGATCTGGCACAGTGGTGTATTCCATAGATCTGGCACAGTGGTGTATTCCATAGATCTGGCACAGTGGTGTATTCCATAGATCTGGCACAGTGGTGTATTCCATAGATCTGGCACAGTGGTGTATTCCATAGATCTGGCACAGTGGTGTATTCCATAGATCTGGCACAGTGGTGTATTCCATAGATCTGGCACAGTGGTGTATTCCATAGATCTGGCACAGTGGTGTATTCCATAGATCTGGCACAGTGGTGTATTCCATAGATCTGGCACAGTGGTGTATTCCATAGATCTGGCACAGTGGTGTATTCCATAGATCTGGCACAGTGGTGTATTCCATAGATCTGGCACAGTGGTGTATTCCATAGATCTGGCACAGTGGTGTATTCCATAGATCTGGCACAGTGGTGTATTCCATAGATCTGGCACAGTGGTGTATTCCATAGATCTGGCACAGTGGTGTATTCCATAGATCTGGCACAGTGGTGTATTCCATAGATCTGGCACAGTGGTGTATTCCATAGATCTGGCACAGTGGTGTATTCCATAGATCTGGCACAGTGGTGTATTCCATAGATCTGGCACAGTGGTGTATTCCATAGATCTGGCACAGTGGTGTATTCCATAGATCTGGCACAGTGGTGTATTCCATAGATCTGGCACAGTGGTGTATTCCATAGATCTGGCACAGTGGTGTATTCCATAGATCTGGCACAGTGGTGTATTCCATAGATCTGGCACAGTGGTGTATTCCATAGATCTGGCACAGTGGTGTATTCCATAGATCTGGCACAGTGGTGTATTCCATAGATCTGGCACAGTGGTGTATTCCATAGATCTGGCACAGTGGTGTATTCCATAGATCTGGCACAGTGGTGTATTCCATAGATCTGGCACAGTGGTGTATTCCATAGATCTGGCACAGTGGTGTATTCCATAGATCTGGCACAGTGGTGTATTCCATAGATCTGGCACAGTGGTGTATTCCATAGATCTGGCACAGTGGTGTATTCCATAGATCTGGCACAGTGGTGTATTCCATAGATCTGGCACAGTGGTGTATTCCATAGATCTGGCACAGTGGTGTATTCCATAGATCTGGCACAGTGGTGTATTCCATAGATCTGGCACAGTGGTGTATTCCATAGATCTGGCACAGTGGTGTATTCCATAGATCTGGCACAGTGGTGTATTCCATAGATCTGGCACAGTGGTGTATTCCATAGATCTGGCACAGTGGTGTATTCCATAGATCTGGCACAGTGGTGTATTCCATAGATCTGGCACAGTGGTGTATTCCATAGATCTGGCACAGTGGTGTATTCCATAGATCTGGCACAGTGGTGTATTCCATAGATCTGGCACAGTGGTGTATTCCATAGATCTGGCACAGTGGTGTATTCCATAGATCTGGCACAGTGGTGTATTCCATAGATCTGGCACAGTGGTGTATTCCATAGATCTGGCACAGTGGTGTATTCCATAGATCTGGCACAGTGGTGTATTCCATAGATCTGGCACAGTGGTGTATTCCATAGATCTGGCACAGTGGTGTATTCCATAGATCTGGCACAGTGGTGTATTCCATAGATCTGGCACAGTGGTGTATTCCATAGATCTGGCACAGTGGTGTATTCCATAGATCTGGCACAGTGGTGTATTCCATAGATCTGGCACAGTGGTGTATTCCATAGATCTGGCACAGTGGTGTATTCCATAGATCTGGCACAGTGGTGTATTCCATAGATCTGGCACAGTGGTGTATTCCATAGATCTGGCACAGTGGTGTATTCCATAGATCTGGCACAGTGGTGTATTCCATAGATCTGGCACAGTGGTGTATTCCATAGATCTGGCACAGTGGTGTATTCCATAGATCTGGCACAGTGGTGTATTCCATAGATCTGGCACAGTGGTGTATTCCATAGATCTGGCACAGTGGTGTATTCCATAGATCTGGCACAGTGGTGTATTCCATAGATCTGGCACAGTGGTGTATTCCATAGATCTGGCACAGTGGTGTATTCCATAGATCTGGCACAGTGGTGTATTCCATAGATCTGGCACAGTGGTGTATTCCATAGATCTGGCACAGTGGTGTATTCCATAGATCTGGCACAGTGGTGTATTCCATAGATCTGGCACAGTGGTGTATTCCATAGATCTGGCACAGTGGTGTATTCCATAGATCTGGCACAGTGGTGTATTCCATAGATCTGGCACAGTGGTGTATTCCATAGATCTGGCACAGTGGTGTATTCCATAGATCTGGCACAGTGGTGTATTCCATAGATCTGGCACAGTGGTGTATTCCATAGATCTGGCACAGTGGTGTATTCCATAGATCTGGCACAGTGGTGTATTCCATAGATCTGGCACAGTGGTGTATTCCATAGATCTGGCACAGTGGTGTATTCCATAGATCTGGCACAGTGGTGTATTCCATAGATCTGGCACAGTGGTGTATTCCATAGATCTGGCACAGTGGTGTATTCCATAGATCTGGCACAGTGGTGTATTCCATAGATCTGGCACAGTGGTGTATTCCATAGATCTGGCACAGTGGTGTATTCCATAGATCTGGCACAGTGGTGTATTCCATAGATCTGGCACAGTGGTGTATTCCATAGATCTGGCACAGTGGTGTATTCCATAGATCTGGCACAGTGGTGTATTCCATAGATCTGGCACAGTGGTGTATTCCATAGATCTGGCACAGTGGTGTATTCCATAGATCTGGCACAGTGGTGTATTCCATAGATCTGGCACAGTGGTGTATTCCATAGATCTGGCACAGTGGTGTATTCCATAGATCTGGCACAGTGGTGTATTCCATAGATCTGGCACAGTGGTGTATTCCATAGATCTGGCACAGTGGTGTATTCCATAGATCTGGCACAGTGGTGTATTCCATAGATCTGGCACAGTGGTGTATTCCATAGATCTGGCACAGTGGTGTATTCCATAGATCTGGCACAGTGGTGTATTCCATAGATCTGGCACAGTGGTGTATTCCATAGATCTGGCACAGTGGTGTATTCCATAGATCTGGCACAGTGGTGTATTCCATAGATCTGGCACAGTGGTGTATTCCATAGATCTGGCACAGTGGTGTATTCCATAGATCTGGCACAGTGGTGTATTCCATAGATCTGGCACAGTGGTGTATTCCATAGATCTGGCACAGTGGTGTATTCCATAGATCTGGCACAGTGGTGTATTCCATAGATCTGGCACAGTGGTGTATTCCATAGATCTGGCACAGTGGTGTATTCCATAGATCTGGCACAGTGGTGTATTCCATAGATCTGGCACAGTGGTGTATTCCATAGATCTGGCACAGTGGTGTATTCCATAGATCTGGCACAGTGGTGTATTCCATAGATCTGGCACAGTGGTGTATTCCATAGATCTGGCACAGTGGTGTATTCCATAGATCTGGCACAGTGGTGTATTCCATAGATCTGGCACAGTGGTGTATTCCATAGATCTGGCACAGTGGTGTATTCCATAGATCTGGCACAGTGGTGTATTCCATAGATCTGGCACAGTGGTGTATTCCATAGATCTGGCACAGTGGTGTATTCCATAGATCTGGCACAGTGGTGTATTCCATAGATCTGGCACAGTGGTGTATTCCATAGATCTGGCACAGTGGTGTATTCCATAGATCTGGCACAGTGGTGTATTCCATAGATCTGGCACAGTGGTGTATTCCATAGATCTGGCACAGTGGTGTATTCCATAGATCTGGCACAGTGGTGTATTCCATAGATCTGGCACAGTGGTGTATTCCATAGATCTGGCACAGTGGTGTATTCCATAGATCTGGCACAGTGGTGTATTCCATAGATCTGGCACAGTGGTGTATTCCATAGATCTGGCACAGTGGTGTATTCCATAGATCTGGCACAGTGGTGTATTCCATAGATCTGGCACAGTGGTGTATTCCATAGATCTGGCACAGTGGTGTATTCCATAGATCTGGCACAGTGGTGTATTCCATAGATCTGGCACAGTGGTGTATTCCATAGATCTGGCACAGTGGTGTATTCCATAGATCTGGCACAGTGGTGTATTCCATAGATCTGGCACAGTGGTGTATTCCATAGATCTGGCACAGTGGTGTATTCCATAGATCTGGCACAGTGGTGTATTCCATAGATCTGGCACAGTGGTGTATTCCATAGATCTGGCACAGTGGTGTATTCCATAGATCTGGCACAGTGGTGTATTCCATAGATCTGGCACAGTGGTGTATTCCATAGATCTGGCACAGTGGTGTATTCCATAGATCTGGCACAGTGGTGTATTCCATAGATCTGGCACAGTGGTGTATTCCATAGATCTGGCACAGTGGTGTATTCCATAGATCTGGCACAGTGGTGTATTCCATAGATCTGGCACAGTGGTGTATTCCATAGATCTGGCACAGTGGTGTATTCCATAGATCTGGCACAGTGGTGTATTCCATAGATCTGGCACAGTGGTGTATTCCATAGATCTGGCACAGTGGTGTATTCCATAGATCTGGCACAGTGGTGTATTCCATAGATCTGGCACAGTGGTGTATTCCATAGATCTGGCACAGTGGTGTATTCCATAGATCTGGCACAGTGGTGTATTCCATAGATCTGGCACAGTGGTGTATTCCATAGATCTGGCACAGTGGTGTATTCCATAGATCTGGCACAGTGGTGTATTCCATAGATCTGGCACAGTGGTGTATTCCATAGATCTGGCACAGTGGTGTATTCCATAGATCTGGCACAGTGGTGTATTCCATAGATCTGGCACAGTGGTGTATTCCATAGATCTGGCACAGTGGTGTATTCCATAGATCTGGCACAGTGGTGTATTCCATAGATCTGGCACAGTGGTGTATTCCATAGATCTGGCACAGTGGTGTATTCCATAGATCTGGCACAGTGGTGTATTCCATAGATCTGGCACAGTGGTGTATTCCATAGATCTGGCACAGTGGTGTATTCCATAGATCTGGCACAGTGGTGTATTCCATAGATCTGGCACAGTGGTGTATTCCATAGATCTGGCACAGTGGTGTATTCCATAGATCTGGCACAGTGGTGTATTCCATAGATCTGGCACAGTGGTGTATTCCATAGATCTGGCACAGTGGTGTATTCCATAGATCTGGCACAGTGGTGTATTCCATAGATCTGGCACAGTGGTGTATTCCATAGATCTGGCACAGTGGTGTATTCCATAGATCTGGCACAGTGGTGTAGGAAACAGAGGAGGAGAGAGTGTAGGAAACAGAGGAGGAGAGAGTGTAGGAAAGAGAGTGTAGGAAACAGAGGAGGAGAGAGTGTAGGAAATAGAGGAGAGCGCATAGGAGAGAGGGAGGAGGAGGAGAGTGGAGAAAAGTACATGGAGAGTGCAGAGGAAAGAGACCGGACAAAGAGTAGGAGAGAGTGTGGTGAAGAGACAGCATGGACAGAGAGCTTGAACTAAGGAGGAGAACAGAGGCAAAAGAAGATCAGAGAGAAGGCAGGGAAATATTCTCTTTTTATTTTTAAAACTAATTTGTCAATTATAGATGAAACTCAGCCAACACACAACGCTGAGTTACCATGACAACCACAGTCACAACGTAGGACCATATTCACATGAGGCAGTATCCGTACCTAACCCACCTGACCAGCCCCCGTTTTTTGGGATACTTAGAAGTGCCATTAGGCGTCTTTAACTAACCGTTCATATTTTCCTTCTTAAGAACGGCAATGCCTTCCCCCACTCTCCCCGGCTCATTTCAATCCCTCCCCCCACCCACTCTTCTTAAAAAAAGGACGGAGGCTGCCGCGTCACGCCTCTTCCTTCTTATATATCTACGTACGGTCTTTAAAAACAGACTTATTCAACCTAAATACTCAAATGGTACATAGATTGCATTAATGACACAGTAGGTCGTTTCTTAAATGAACGTTCTTAAGAAGCCGAAACTTCTTAAGCTTGAAAACGATCGGTAGTGAGCAGGGGGGTTTTTGAACAGACATCTGTGCTCTGTCCGTACTGTGACACCCCCCATCTCCCATAGTGATAAAGAAATTATTGTTCTATGTGGAATTGTTGCTTCAACCCAAAAAAAAACACAAATTTACAAGTACAAACATAGCAAAAATACAAAGCAAGAATATTAAATAGAGAAACAAAACAATAAAAAAAAAAAAAGGACTTAGTTTAGCAATACTGAAAAAAAAAAGAAATTTCCACATCCTTAAAACCAAGGGCTTTCCCTCAGAAACTTGACAACAAGCCTGTAAAACACATCTGCTCCTGTTACCAGATAAGGAAGCAACACTACCGAGAGATTATATATAGAAAACACACGATCTGCGGCGTCAGCCATGTCAGGGATTAACCAATCACAGCCTAGCACCGTGACAGACAACGCTGGCCCCCTCAACCGCGTAAACCAGCTTTGTTACAGCTTGTAACACTTCAAGCTCTTGTGGCTGTGGTATTACAAAGGCAGCTAAAGACTTCCTCAAGAAAAAGTCAGATCTCTCATGCCACAAATCGGAGATATTGAGCGGTGTTCACACCTAGGAAGCTTCTGCTTCCCAGGTGCGTAGATTACCAATATAACCCAGTACGCATGCACAGTAGGTCATTTATGCAATGTGTGTACCAGTTAAGATAGGTAGATTGCCTCTGTGTGGTCTTTAAAGACTGCATGGAGTAGTTTAGTTAGAAAGAGGCGGAGTTATGCCTCCTCAGGGGAGTGTTTAGATAGAAGTGGGAGGGATTTAGTTTGGCCGGGGAGGAAGGTAACTACACATGGTAAGATAAGGTAGCTAAAAACGGGGGGGGGGGGGGGTTACGGGCGGGAGG
>WWET01002459.1:162032-182635 GCA_011038615.1 Limnodynastes dumerilii
ACATCCATTGATTATAAACACACATCCATTGATTATAAACACACATCCATTGATTATAAACACACATCCATTGATTATAAACACACATCCATTGATTATAAACACACATCCATTGATTATAAACACACATCCATTGATTATAAACACACATCCATTGATTATAAACACACATCCATTGATTATAAACACACATCCATTGATTATAAACACACATCCATTGATTATAAACACACATCCATTGATTATAAACACACATCCATTGATTATAAACACACATCCATTGATTATAAACACACATCCATTGATTATAAACACACATCCATTGATTATAAACACACATCCATTGATTATAAACACACATCCATTGATTATAAACACACATCCATTGATTATAAACACACATCCATTGATTATAAACACACATCCATTGATTATAAACACACATCCATTGATTATAAACACACATCCATTGATTATAAACACACATCCATTGATTATAAACACACATCCATTGATTATAAACACACATCCATTGATTATAAACACACATCCATTGATTATAAACACACATCCATTGACAATAAACACACATCCATTGATTATAAACATACATCCATTGATTATAAACATACATCCATTGATTATAAACACACATCCATTGATTATAAACACGCAGCAGGTGTGGCCTGAACTAAGTAAGAGAAGACGCGCGGCCTCACAGCAAACAATATGGTTCTTCAATTACGAGTGGTTGAGGGATACCTTATCTTTTCCTGTGCGTATGTTAGTTTACGCAAGGCTCCTACTTGTGAATCAGTCTAACTGTTGGCACACCCATACTGTACATTGGTAGCCCGCGTGCAGCTAATTTTCATTAAGATATTCAAAAGAAGTTATGAACAGTTAGTAATGCGCCAAAGAAGTTCTGCAGCCAGGCACCCACAAAGACGACCAGACCACCACTGGACCAGAATCACGAGAGAAACAGATGTATATAATTGTGGTTTCCCACAGTGCTCCTTCCCTTCACAGGATGTAATCAAATCCCCCCTGTAGTAGGTGGACCTCAAATCCTCAATCACAAAACATACAGAATGGGGAGGGGGTGATGAGATGGAAAAACAGCGCTGTAACAATCACCCTTTCCCAAATCGACAGTCAGCTCCTTAGTATGTAGAAAAGACTCCTCTCATCGACGCGTTTCAGCTGGCGTCTCCAGCCTTTATCAAGATGAGCCAGAATGGCCCTGAATAGTTACTGGTTAATGCAAGATTGCTGGGGTGACCTATTTTTGAATCTGTATATATATACAGTATATTAGCTCTCTCATTTTTGTTAATAGCCTCCTACATTATTACGCTCTGGATCCCTCCTTGGCCTGTGTACACAGTGACATAGCAAGAGCGCACTGTGGCTCATATAGTAACGTTTGCTCCTGCTTGTGGAAGGAGACTTCCTGAACGCGCTCAGCTGTTAAGTCCATGACATTCAATCCTCCGGACGCACGGAGCGGCCAGGGCATGCGAGGCTGGGGTATCTGCTGTAAATATGTGCTACGCCAAATGCACAATAACTGAACCATGGAGATTTACCCAGGAGAGGAGAGGAGAGGAGAGCAGCAAGCAATGCATCTGAATTATTTATCAACAAATATTATTGTAGCTGCGGCTCCGAGCTTGCCAGAGAATAGTGAATGTTTAGCATAAATCTCCACTGGATATTAGCATCAGGAGGGGAGCTGCTCTCTCTCTGTGTGCCAGCTCTCTCTCTCCTCTGTGCTGATATTTACTACAGACCCGGTGTAGGAGAGGACACTGAATTCCCCAGAGCTTCTCCAAACCCTGCGCTCTCCAGGCCTTTGTATAGGGAGGTTGTGGCTTTCAGCTCATGCGATACGCACGCTTGCCAATCTTTGCAAATGAATATCAAGGACAGGAAGATTGCGATTGCACTATGAAGGTTCTGCACTAAAGGGGTGTGTCCTGTACAGCCAAAGGGGTGTGTCCTGTATAGCCAAAGGGGTGTGTCCTGTACAGCCAAAAGGGGGTGTGTCCTGTACAGCCAAATTGGTGTGCCCTGTACAATTTACCTCCCCTGCAACGTAACATGGTTTTGCCCAGGTGTAACTTTCCACCTGTTTTCCTCTTATTCTTACACTATTTCTGTGATCCTAAATCCTTTGAACAAAATATTTGCTAAAAGGTCGGGGAAAATTTCTACTGGAAGTAGTGCACAACTGGCCGAGAGGCGGCCACACCTGCTGACAAGCGCAACCTAGTGATATCCTATGATTTGGACCAGTGTTTCCCAACCTCGGTCCTCGGGGACCACTAACAGTCCATATTTTCTAGGTTTCCTTAAAGAATCACAAGTGATATAATGAGCAGCACCTGTGGAGCACTTAAAATGTGTCAGTTAGTAATGAACGCACCTGTGCTCCAGCAGTGACACTTGGAACACATGCACTGTTAGGGGGTCCTGAGGACTGAGGTTGGGAAACATTGATTTTGACGGATGGCGTCTGGGATTTGTAGTTCTGCAGCAGTTCTCTAGTATCCTCAGTTGCCGTCCTCACATATAAAGCTGAGTCAGTAACTGAGGAATGTGTTACACTATCATCTCTGCTGTCACACAGCTCAGCACATTTCTCAGCCTCCGCACTACACAGATATTTATACTTAGACTTTTTTTTGTTGTTTTCCTTTTGTTTGGCCTCTTTACACTAGTTATAATCTGCCTGCGGGGATGTAGTTTAAATAAATCACTGTTAAAGTAACAGGAGTGTTTAAAGCAGAGTGGATGAACATAGAGACATAGGCCCGGATACACAGTTACGTAGTTTTCGTCTTACGTACTTTGTTTTAAGAATTGAGCTACTACGCATGCATCGTAGTATATTTATGCTATCTACTTACCATTTCTGTACGTAGATTACGTAAGCGCGCTCTAAAGACCGCGCTCTAAAGGCTTGGTTAAGCAGAACAGTTTAAACATGTCTGTGTTGTGCTTGTCTGCATTCTACTTGGCTACGTTGTGCTTGACTGTATTGCACTTCTCTGAATTGTGTTGGCTGCATTGTGCTTGACTGTATAGTGCTTGCCTGCATTGTGCTTGACTGTATTGTGCTTGGATGCATTGTTTTGCTGCATAGTGCTTGGCTGCGTTGTGCTTAACTGTATAGTACTTGCCTGCATTGTGCTTGACTGTATTGGGCTTGGCTGCATTGTGCTTGACTGCATTGTATTGGCTGCATTGTGCTCTACACTTCCCATTACCTTTATGAAACCCAGGATGTGTTCATTGTTATGTTTCAGTCTAGAACAAGCCCTAGGTGTTTAGACTTATGTCTCCACTACCCCTGATATCACAAGAGGCTGAAGAAGGGAGGGCTCATTGCCCATTACACTTCCCGAAAAAGTTCCTTCTGGTTTCATGTGTGTGATTCATGCAGAATATTATACGTTTCAGTTTCTATTTTTCTTCTTAACCAACGTTCAATAAGGATCAAGGATCAGATTCACAGTTAGGAAGGAGATAAGAAGGGACGGATTGGCAATTCTACGCACCTAAGTTACAAGCCAGCTCCCTGGACATGCCCTCGTTTTTGTTGTTCTTAACTGACTTAAGAAGGCCATAGGCAGCCTCTGTGCGGATGTCTCTTCTTAAGTAGCAAAAATAGGCACGTACTTAGCAAACCGCGACCTGTCTGCACCATTTAAATGCCTCCCACAACCCACTTTCCTTAAATTCCTTCTTAACTTGGCCAGGCCACGCCCTTTCTTACTTATCTCATTAAGAGCGAAGATCACCGTTCCTAAATCCTAGGTAGGTTGCATAAATCAGGGCACTGCACATGCGCAGTTTATCTGTTCTTAAAAAACACACGGAAATAGCACACGCTTCTTAACTGTGAATCAGGTCTCCAGTGTGTGAGACAAGGCAGAAAATGTCCCTGAAAGTGTTCTCAACCCCTAAAAAGAAAATCTTGCTTATTGCCCCCATCCACATACAGCCGTGCCAGCCTGTGCCCCTATACTGCCCTCGTTCTCTATTATTGCCCCATATCCCATACAGCCGTGCCAGCCTGTGCCCCTATACTGCCCTCGTTCTCTATTATTGCCCCCATCCACATACAGCCGTGCCAGCCTGTGCCCCTATACTGCCCTCGTTCTCTATTATTGCCCCCATCCACATACAGCCGTGCCAGCCTGTGCCCCTATACTGCCCTCGTTCTCTATTATTGCCCCCATCCACATACAGCCGTGCCAGCCTGTGCCCCTATACTGCCCTCGTTCTCTATTATTGCCCCCATCCACATACAGCCGTGCCAGCCTGTGCCCCTATACTGCCCTCGTTCTCTATTATTGCCCCCATCCACATACAGCCGTGCCAGCCTGTGCCCCTATACTGCCCTCGTTCTCTATTATTGCCCCCATCCACATACAGCCGTGCCAGCCTGTGCCCCTATACTGCCCTCGTTCTCTATTATTGCCCCCATCCACATACAGCCGTGCCAGCCTGTGCCCCTATACTGCCCTCGTTCTCTATTATTGCCCCCATCCACATACAGCCGTGCCAGCCTGTGCCCCTATACTGCCCTCGTTCTCTATTATTGCCCCCATCCACATACAGCCGTGCCAGCCTGTGCCCCTATACTGCCCTCGTTCTCTATTATTGCCCCCATCCACATACAGCCGTGCCAGCCTGTGCCCCTATACTGCCCTCGTTCTCTATTATTGCCCCCATCCACATACAGCCGTGCCAGCCTGTGCCCCTATACTGCCCTCGTTCTCTATTATTGCCCCCATCCACATACAGCCGTGCCAGCCTGTGCCCCTATACTGCCCTCGTTCTCTATTATTGCCCCCATCCACATACAGCCGTGCCAGCCTGTGCCCCTATACTGCCCTCGTTCTCTATTATTGCCCCCATCCACATACAGCCGTGCCAGCCTGTGCCCCTATACTGCCCTCGTTCTCTATTATTGCCCCCATCCACATACAGCCGTGCCAGCCTGTGCCCCTATACTGCCCTCGTTCTCTATTATTGCCCCCATCCACATACAGCCGTGCCAGCCTGTGCCCCTATACTGCCCTCGTTCTCTATTATTGCCCCCATCCACATACAGCCGTGCCAGCCTGTGCCCCTATACTGCCCTCGTTCTCTATTATTGCCCCCATCCACATACAGCCGTGCCAGCCTGTGCCCCTATACTGCCCTCGTTCTCTATTATTGCCCCCATCCACATACAGCCGTGCCAGCCTGTGCCCCTATACTGCCCTCGTTCTCTATTATTGCCCCCATCCACATACAGCCGTGCCAGCCTGTGCCCCTATACTGCCCTCGTTCTCTATTATTGCCCCCATCCACATACAGCCGTGCCAGCCTGTGCCCCTATACTGCCCTCGTTCTCTATTATTGCCCCCATCCACATACAGCCGTGCCAGCCTGTGCCCCTATACTGCCCTCGTTCTCTATTATTGCCCCCATCCACATACAGCCGTGCCAGCCTGTGCCCCTATACTGCCCTCGTTCTCTATTATTGCCCCCATCCACATACAGCCGTGCCAGCCTGTGCCCCTATACTGCCCTCGTTCTCTATTATTGCCCCCATCCACATACAGCCGTGCCAGCCTGTGCCCCTATACTGCCCTCGTTCTCTATTATTGCCCCCATCCACATACAGCCGTGCCAGCCTGTGCCCCTATACTGCCCTCGTTCTCTATTATTGCCCCCATCCACATACAGCCGTGCCAGCCTGTGCCCCTATACTGCCCTCGTTCTCTATTATTGCCCCCATCCACATACAGCCGTGCCAGCCTGTGCCCCTATACTGCCCTCGTTCTCTATTATTGCCCCCATCCACATACAGCCGTGCCAGCCTGTGCCCCTATACTGCCCTCGTTCTCTATTATTGCCCCCATCCACATACAGCCGTGCCAGCCTGTGCCCCTATACTGCCCTCGTTCTCTATTATTGCCCCCATCCACATACAGCCGTGCCAGCCTGTGCCCCTATACTGCCCTCGTTCTCTATTATTGCCCCCATCCACATACAGCCGTGCCAGCCTGTGCCCCTATACTGCCCTCGTTCTCTATTATTGCCCCCATCCACATACAGCCGTGCCAGCCTGTGCCCCTATACTGCCCTCGTTCTCTATTATTGCCCCCATCCACATACAGCCGTGCCAGCCTGTGCCCCTATACTGCCCTCGTTCTCTATTATTGCCCCCATCCACATACAGCCGTGCCAGCCTGTGCCCCTATACTGCCCTCGTTCTCTATTATTGCCCCCATCCACATACAGCCGTGCCAGCCTGTGCCCCTATACTGCCCTCGTTCTCTATTATTGCCCCCATCCACATACAGCCGTGCCAGCCTGTGCCCCTATACTGCCCTCGTTCTCTATTATTGCCCCCATCCACATACAGCCGTGCCAGCCTGTGCCCCTATACTGCCCTCGTTCTCTATTATTGCCCCCATCCACATACAGCCGTGCCAGCCTGTGCCCCTATACTGCCCTCGTTCTCTATTATTGCCCCCATCCACATACAGCCGTGCCAGCCTGTGCCCCTATACTGCCCTCGTTCTCTATTATTGCCCCCATCCACATACAGCCGTGCCAGCCTGTGCCCCTATACTGCCCTCGTTCTCTATTATTGCCCCCATCCACATACAGCCGTGCCAGCCTGTGCCCCTATACTGCCCTCGTTCTCTATTATTGCCCCCATCCACATACAGCCGTGCCAGCCTGTGCCCCTATACTGCCCTCGTTCTCTATTATTGCCCCCATCCACATACAGCCGTGCCAGCCTGTGCCCCTATACTGCCCTCGTTCTCTATTATTGCCCCCATCCACATACAGCCGTGCCAGCCTGTGCCCCTATACTGCCCTCGTTCTCTATTATTGCCCCCATCCACATACAGCCGTGCCAGCCTGTGCCCCTATACTGCCCTCGTTCTCTATTATTGCCCCCATCCACATACAGCCGTGCCAGCCTGTGCCCCTATACTGCCCTCGTTCTCTATTATTGCCCCCATCCACATACAGCCGTGCCAGCCTGTGCCCCTATACTGCCCTCGTTCTCTATTATTGCCCCCATCCACATACAGCCGTGCCAGCCTGTGCCCCTATACTGCCCTCGTTCTCTATTATTGCCCCCATCCACATACAGCCGTGCCAGCCTGTGCCCCTATACTGCCCTCGTTCTCTATTATTGCCCCCATCCACATACAGCCGTGCCAGCCTGTGCCCCTATACTGCCCTCGTTCTCTATTATTGCCCCCATCCACATACAGCCGTGCCAGCCTGTGCCCCTATACTGCCCTCGTTCTCTATTATTGCCCCCATCCACATACAGCCGTGCCAGCCTGTGCCCCTATACTGCCCTCGTTCTCTATTATTGCCCCCATCCACATACAGCCGTGCCAGCCTGTGCCCCTATACTGCCCTCGTTCTCTATTATTGCCCCCATCCACATACAGCCGTGCCAGCCTGTGCCCCTATACTGCCCTCGTTCTCTATTATTGCCCCCATCCACATACAGCCGTGCCAGCCTGTGCCCCTATACTGCCCTCGTTCTCTATTATTGCCCCCATCCACATACAGCCGTGCCAGCCTGTGCCCCTATACTGCCCTCGTTCTCTATTATTGCCCCCATCCACATACAGCCGTGCCAGCCTGTGCCCCTATACTGCCCTCGTTCTCTATTATTGCCCCCATCCACATACAGCCGTGCCAGCCTGTGCCCCTATACTGCCCTCGTTCTCTATTATTGCCCCCATCCACATACAGCCGTGCCAGCCTGTGCCCCTATACTGCCCTCGTTCTCTATTATTGCCCCCATCCACATACAGCCGTGCCAGCCTGTGCCCCTATACTGCCCTCGTTCTCTATTATTGCCCCCATCCACATACAGCCGTGCCAGCCTGTGCCCCTATACTGCCCTCGTTCTCTATTATTGCCCCCATCCACATACAGCCGTGCCAGCCTGTGCCCCTATACTGCCCTCGTTCTCTATTATTGCCCCCATCCACATACAGCCGTGCCAGCCTGTGCCCCTATACTGCCCTCGTTCTCTATTATTGCCCCCATCCACATACAGCCGTGCCAGCCTGTGCCCCTATACTGCCCTCGTTCTCTATTATTGCCCCCATCCACATACAGCCGTGCCAGCCTGTGCCCCTATACTGCCCTCGTTCTCTATTATTGCCCCCATCCACATACAGCCGTGCCAGCCTGTGCCCCTATACTGCCCTCGTTCTCTATTATTGCCCCCATCCACATACAGCCGTGCCAGCCTGTGCCCCTATACTGCCCTCGTTCTCTATTATTGCCCCCATCCACATACAGCCGTGCCAGCCTGTGCCCCTATACTGCCCTCGTTCTCTATTATTGCCCCCATCCACATACAGCCGTGCCAGCCTGTGCCCCTATACTGCCCTCGTTCTCTATTATTGCCCCCATCCACATACAGCCGTGCCAGCCTGTGCCCCTATACTGCCCTCGTTCTCTATTATTGCCCCCATCCACATACAGCCGTGCCAGCCTGTGCCCCTATACTGCCCTCGTTCTCTATTATTGCCCCCATCCACATACAGCCGTGCCAGCCTGTGCCCCTATACTGCCCTCGTTCTCTATTATTGCCCCCATCCACATACAGCCGTGCCAGCCTGTGCCCCTATACTGCCCTCGTTCTCTATTATTGCCCCCATCCACATACAGCCGTGCCAGCCTGTGCCCCTATACTGCCCTCGTTCTCTATTATTGCCCCCATCCACATACAGCCGTGCCAGCCTGTGCCCCTATACTGCCCTCGTTCTCTATTATTGCCCCCATCCACATACAGCCGTGCCAGCCTGTGCCCCTATACTGCCCTCGTTCTCTATTATTGCCCCCATCCACATACAGCCGTGCCAGCCTGTGCCCCTATACTGCCCTCGTTCTCTATTATTGCCCCCATCCACATACAGCCGTGCCAGCCTGTGCCCCTATACTGCCCTCGTTCTCTATTATTGCCCCCATCCACATACAGCCGTGCCAGCCTGTGCCCCTATACTGCCCTCGTTCTCTATTATTGCCCCCATCCACATACAGCCGTGCCAGCCTGTGCCCCTATACTGCCCTCGTTCTCTATTATTGCCCCCATCCACATACAGCCGTGCCAGCCTGTGCCCCTATACTGCCCTCGTTCTCTATTATTGCCCCCATCCACATACAGCCGTGCCAGCCTGTGCCCCTATACTGCCCTCGTTCTCTATTATTGCCCCCATCCACATACAGCCGTGCCAGCCTGTGCCCCTATACTGCCCTCGTTCTCTATTATTGCCCCCATCCACATACAGCCGTGCCAGCCTGTGCCCCTATACTGCCCTCGTTCTCTATTATTGCCCCCATCCACATACAGCCGTGCCAGCCTGTGCCCCTATACTGCCCTCGTTCTCTATTATTGCCCCCATCCACATACAGCCGTGCCAGCCTGTGCCCCTATACTGCCCTCGTTCTCTATTATTGCCCCCATCCACATACAGCCGTGCCAGCCTGTGCCCCTATACTGCCCTCGTTCTCTATTATTGCCCCCATCCACATACAGCCGTGCCAGCCTGTGCCCCTATACTGCCCTCGTTCTCTATTATTGCCCCCATCCACATACAGCCGTGCCAGCCTGTGCCCCTATACTGCCCTCGTTCTCTATTATTGCCCCCATCCACATACAGCCGTGCCAGCCTGTGCCCCTATACTGCCCTCGTTCTCTATTATTGCCCCCATCCACATACAGCCGTGCCAGCCTGTGCCCCTATACTGCCCTCGTTCTCTATTATTGCCCCCATCCACATACAGCCGTGCCAGCCTGTGCCCCTATACTGCCCTCGTTCTCTATTATTGCCCCCATCCACATACAGCCGTGCCAGCCTGTGCCCCTATACTGCCCTCGTTCTCTATTATTGCCCCCATCCACATACAGCCGTGCCAGCCTGTGCCCCTATACTGCCCTCGTTCTCTATTATTGCCCCCATCCACATACAGCCGTGCCAGCCTGTGCCCCTATACTGCCCTCGTTCTCTATTATTGCCCCCATCCACATACAGCCGTGCCAGCCTGTGCCCCTATACTGCCCTCGTTCTCTATTATTGCCCCCATCCACATACAGCCGTGCCAGCCTGTGCCCCTATACTGCCCTCGTTCTCTATTATTGCCCCCATCCACATACAGCCGTGCCAGCCTGTGCCCCTATACTGCCCTCGTTCTCTATTATTGCCCCCATCCACATACAGCCGTGCCAGCCTGTGCCCCTATACTGCCCTCGTTCTCTATTATTGCCCCCATCCACATACAGCCGTGCCAGCCTGTGCCCCTATACTGCCCTCGTTCTCTATTATTGCCCCCATCCACATACAGCCGTGCCAGCCTGTGCCCCTATACTGCCCTCGTTCTCTATTATTGCCCCCATCCACATACAGCCGTGCCAGCCTGTGCCCCTATACTGCCCTCGTTCTCTATTATTGCCCCCATCCACATACAGCCGTGCCAGCCTGTGCCCCTATACTGCCCTCGTTCTCTATTATTGCCCCCATCCACATACAGCCGTGCCAGCCTGTGCCCCTATACTGCCCTCGTTCTCTATTATTGCCCCCATCCACATACAGCCGTGCCAGCCTGTGCCCCTATACTGCCCTCGTTCTCTATTATTGCCCCCATCCACATACAGCCGTGCCAGCCTGTGCCCCTATACTGCCCTCGTTCTCTATTATTGCCCCCATCCACATACAGCCGTGCCAGCCTGTGCCCCTATACTGCCCTCGTTCTCTATTATTGCCCCCATCCACATACAGCCGTGCCAGCCTGTGCCCCTATACTGCCCTCGTTCTCTATTATTGCCCCCATCCACATACAGCCGTGCCAGCCTGTGCCCCTATACTGCCCTCGTTCTCTATTATTGCCCCCATCCACATACAGCCGTGCCAGCCTGTGCCCCTATACTGCCCTCGTTCTCTATTATTGCCCCCATCCACATACAGCCGTGCCAGCCTGTGCCCCTATACTGCCCTCGTTCTCTATTATTGCCCCCATCCACATACAGCCGTGCCAGCCTGTGCCCCTATACTGCCCTCGTTCTCTATTATTGCCCCCATCCACATACAGCCGTGCCAGCCTGTGCCCCTATACTGCCCTCGTTCTCTATTATTGCCCCCATCCACATACAGCCGTGCCAGCCTGTGCCCCTATACTGCCCTCGTTCTCTATTATTGCCCCCATCCACATACAGCCGTGCCAGCCTGTGCCCCTATACTGCCCTCGTTCTCTATTATTGCCCCCATCCACATACAGCCGTGCCAGCCTGTGCCCCTATACTGCCCTCGTTCTCTATTATTGCCCCCATCCACATACAGCCGTGCCAGCCTGTGCCCCTATACTGCCCTCGTTCTCTATTATTGCCCCCATCCACATACAGCCGTGCCAGCCTGTGCCCCTATACTGCCCTCGTTCTCTATTATTGCCCCCATCCACATACAGCCGTGCCAGCCTGTGCCCCTATACTGCCCTCGTTCTCTATTATTGCCCCCATCCACATACAGCCGTGCCAGCCTGTGCCCCTATACTGCCCTCGTTCTCTATTATTGCCCCCATCCACATACAGCCGTGCCAGCCTGTGCCCCTATACTGCCCTCGTTCTCTATTATTGCCCCCATCCACATACAGCCGTGCCAGCCTGTGCCCCTATACTGCCCTCGTTCTCTATTATTGCCCCCATCCACATACAGCCGTGCCAGCCTGTGCCCCTATACTGCCCTCGTTCTCTATTATTGCCCCCATCCACATACAGCCGTGCCAGCCTGTGCCCCTATACTGCCCTCGTTCTCTATTATTGCCCCCATCCACATACAGCCGTGCCAGCCTGTGCCCCTATACTGCCCTCGTTCTCTATTATTGCCCCCATCCACATACAGCCGTGCCAGCCTGTGCCCCTATACTGCCCTCGTTCTCTATTATTGCCCCCATCCACATACAGCCGTGCCAGCCTGTGCCCCTATACTGCCCTCGTTCTCTATTATTGCCCCCATCCACATACAGCCGTGCCAGCCTGTGCCCCTATACTGCCCTCGTTCTCTATTATTGCCCCCATCCACATACAGCCGTGCCAGCCTGTGCCCCTATACTGCCCTCGTTCTCTATTATTGCCCCCATCCACATACAGCCGTGCCAGCCTGTGCCCCTATACTGCCCTCGTTCTCTATTATTGCCCCCATCCACATACAGCCGTGCCAGCCTGTGCCCCTATACTGCCCTCGTTCTCTATTATTGCCCCCATCCACATACAGCCGTGCCAGCCTGTGCCCCTATACTGCCCTCGTTCTCTATTATTGCCCCCATCCACATACAGCCGTGCCAGCCTGTGCCCCTATACTGCCCTCGTTCTCTATTATTGCCCCCATCCACATACAGCCGTGCCAGCCTGTGCCCCTATACTGCCCTCGTTCTCTATTATTGCCCCCATCCACATACAGCCGTGCCAGCCTGTGCCCCTATACTGCCCTCGTTCTCTATTATTGCCCCCATCCACATACAGCCGTGCCAGCCTGTGCCCCTATACTGCCCTCGTTCTCTATTATTGCCCCCATCCACATACAGCCGTGCCAGCCTGTGCCCCTATACTGCCCTCGTTCTCTATTATTGCCCCCATCCACATACAGCCGTGCCAGCCTGTGCCCCTATACTGCCCTCGTTCTCTATTATTGCCCCCATCCACATACAGCCGTGCCAGCCTGTGCCCCTATACTGCCCTCGTTCTCTATTATTGCCCCCATCCACATACAGCCGTGCCAGCCTGTGCCCCTATACTGCCCTCGTTCTCTATTATTGCCCCCATCCACATACAGCCGTGCCAGCCTGTGCCCCTATACTGCCCTCGTTCTCTATTATTGCCCCCATCCACATACAGCCGTGCCAGCCTGTGCCCCTATACTGCCCTCGTTCTCTATTATTGCCCCCATCCACATACAGCCGTGCCAGCCTGTGCCCCTATACTGCCCTCGTTCTCTATTATTGCCCCCATCCACATACAGCCGTGCCAGCCTGTGCCCCTATACTGCCCTCGTTCTCTATTATTGCCCCCATCCACATACAGCCGTGCCAGCCTGTGCCCCTATACTGCCCTCGTTCTCTATTATTGCCCCCATCCACATACAGCCGTGCCAGCCTGTGCCCCTATACTGCCCTCGTTCTCTATTATTGCCCCCATCCACATACAGCCGTGCCAGCCTGTGCCCCTATACTGCCCTCGTTCTCTATTATTGCCCCCATCCACATACAGCCGTGCCAGCCTGTGCCCCTATACTGCCCTCGTTCTCTATTATTGCCCCCATCCACATACAGCCGTGCCAGCCTGTGCCCCTATACTGCCCTCGTTCTCTATTATTGCCCCCATCCACATACAGCCGTGCCAGCCTGTGCCCCTATACTGCCCTCGTTCTCTATTATTGCCCCCATCCACATACAGCCGTGCCAGCCTGTGCCCCTATACTGCCCTCGTTCTCTATTATTGCCCCCATCCACATACAGCCGTGCCAGCCTGTGCCCCTATACTGCCCTCGTTCTCTATTATTGCCCCCATCCACATACAGCCGTGCCAGCCTGTGCCCCTATACTGCCCTCGTTCTCTATTATTGCCCCCATCCACATACAGCCGTGCCAGCCTGTGCCCCTATACTGCCCTCGTTCTCTATTATTGCCCCCATCCACATACAGCCGTGCCAGCCTGTGCCCCTATACTGCCCTCGTTCTCTATTATTGCCCCCATCCACATACAGCCGTGCCAGCCTGTGCCCCTATACTGCCCTCGTTCTCTATTATTGCCCCCATCCACATACAGCCGTGCCAGCCTGTGCCCCTATACTGCCCTCGTTCTCTATTATTGCCCCCATCCACATACAGCCGTGCCAGCCTGTGCCCCTATACTGCCCTCGTTCTCTATTATTGCCCCCATCCACATACAGCCGTGCCAGCCTGTGCCCCTATACTGCCCTCGTTCTCTATTATTGCCCCCATCCACATACAGCCGTGCCAGCCTGTGCCCCTATACTGCCCTCGTTCTCTATTATTGCCCCCATCCACATACAGCCGTGCCAGCCTGTGCCCCTATACTGCCCTCGTTCTCTATTATTGCCCCCATCCACATACAGCCGTGCCAGCCTGTGCCCCTATACTGCCCTCGTTCTCTATTATTGCCCCCATCCACATACAGCCGTGCCAGCCTGTGCCCCTATACTGCCCTCGTTCTCTATTATTGCCCCCATCCACATACAGCCGTGCCAGCCTGTGCCCCTATACTGCCCTCGTTCTCTATTATTGCCCCCATCCACATACAGCCGTGCCAGCCTGTGCCCCTATACTGCCCTCGTTCTCTATTATTGCCCCCATCCACATACAGCCGTGCCAGCCTGTGCCCCTATACTGCCCTCGTTCTCTATTATTGCCCCCATCCACATACAGCCGTGCCAGCCTGTGCCCCTATACTGCCCTCGTTCTCTATTATTGCCCCCATCCACATACAGCCGTGCCAGCCTGTGCCCCTATACTGCCCTCGTTCTCTATTATTGCCCCCATCCACATACAGCCGTGCCAGCCTGTGCCCCTATACTGCCCTCGTTCTCTATTATTGCCCCCATCCACATACAGCCGTGCCAGCCTGTGCCCCTATACTGCCCTCGTTCTCTATTATTGCCCCCATCCACATACAGCCGTGCCAGCCTGTGCCCCTATACTGCCCTCGTTCTCTATTATTGCCCCCATCCACATACAGCCGTGCCAGCCTGTGCCCCTATACTGCCCTCGTTCTCTATTATTGCCCCCATCCACATACAGCCGTGCCAGCCTGTGCCCCTATACTGCCCTCGTTCTCTATTATTGCCCCCATCCACATACAGCCGTGCCAGCCTGTGCCCCTATACTGCCCTCGTTCTCTATTATTGCCCCCATCCACATACAGCCGTGCCAGCCTGTGCCCCTATACTGCCCTCGTTCTCTATTATTGCCCCCATCCACATACAGCCGTGCCAGCCTGTGCCCCTATACTGCCCTCGTTCTCTATTATTGCCCCCATCCACATACAGCCGTGCCAGCCTGTGCCCCTATACTGCCCTCGTTCTCTATTATTGCCCCCATCCACATACAGCCGTGCCAGCCTGTGCCCCTATACTGCCCTCGTTCTCTATTATTGCCCCCATCCACATACAGCCGTGCCAGCCTGTGCCCCTATACTGCCCTCGTTCTCTATTATTGCCCCCATCCACATACAGCCGTGCCAGCCTGTGCCCCTATACTGCCCTCGTTCTCTATTATTGCCCCCATCCACATACAGCCGTGCCAGCCTGTGCCCCTATACTGCCCTCGTTCTCTATTATTGCCCCCATCCACATACAGCCGTGCCAGCCTGTGCCCCTATACTGCCCTCGTTCTCTATTATTGCCCCCATCCACATACAGCCGTGCCAGCCTGTGCCCCTATACTGCCCTCGTTCTCTATTATTGCCCCCATCCACATACAGCCGTGCCAGCCTGTGCCCCTATACTGCCCTCGTTCTCTATTATTGCCCCCATCCACATACAGCCGTGCCAGCCTGTGCCCCTATACTGCCCTCGTTCTCTATTATTGCCCCCATCCACATACAGCCGTGCCAGCCTGTGCCCCTATACTGCCCTCGTTCTCTATTATTGCCCCCATCCACATACAGCCGTGCCAGCCTGTGCCCCTATACTGCCCTCGTTCTCTATTATTGCCCCCATCCACATACAGCCGTGCCAGCCTGTGCCCCTATACTGCCCTCGTTCTCTATTATTGCCCCCATCCACATACAGCCGTGCCAGCCTGTGCCCCTATACTGCCCTCGTTCTCTATTATTGCCCCCATCCACATACAGCCGTGCCAGCCTGTGCCCCTATACTGCCCTCGTTCTCTATTATTGCCCCCATCCACATACAGCCGTGCCAGCCTGTGCCCCTATACTGCCCTCGTTCTCTATTATTGCCCCCATCCACATACAGCCGTGCCAGCCTGTGCCCCTATACTGCCCTCGTTCTCTATTATTGCCCCCATCCACATACAGCCGTGCCAGCCTGTGCCCCTATACTGCCCTCGTTCTCTATTATTGCCCCCATCCACATACAGCCGTGCCAGCCTGTGCCCCTATACTGCCCTCGTTCTCTATTATTGCCCCCATCCACATACAGCCGTGCCAGCCTGTGCCCCTATACTGCCCTCGTTCTCTATTATTGCCCCCATCCACATACAGCCGTGCCAGCCTGTGCCCCTATACTGCCCTCGTTCTCTATTATTGCCCCCATCCACATACAGCCGTGCCAGCCTGTGCCCCTATACTGCCCTCGTTCTCTATTATTGCCCCCATCCACATACAGCCGTGCCAGCCTGTGCCCCTATACTTTACAGATAGAATGGTATAGTGTGTTACTGGGTAATGGCAGTGTTGCTGGACATTCTCTATCCTGTGTGTATGTTACAGATAGAATGGTATAGTGTGTTACTGAAAAAAGGAAGGAGAATCGAACAATCTAACAATTATCAATAATGTTATCCACTTATAAATTGCGCCAATTATAGGGGGAGGTGCTACCCTTAAAGGACTCCAAGGTTACAGACTGCATACAAAGAAAATGTTCAAAAAGAGCCTTGGATAAGCTGAGTCCTTTTATGGATGCACACTCTAAATTAATCAATATGGTGGCCTAACAACCAGATACAAATAGAAAATAAATTGATTATATCCATATATTCAAACCCCAAAATAGGCCAATATCACATCAGTAAAACATAACTTTTATTATAATATGCAAATAAAAAATATATAGTGGTGAAATATTACATAAATAAATAAAAAATACCGTCCTTGAAGTCCCCTCTAGTATGATAAATATTCTAGATAATATACCATGATCCAATCCTATACATAGATAGGGCATATTTAGTAAGCAGCTAAAAAGTGTAGTGTGGAAATTTTAAAATATGCAGAAAATAGTCATTAGTGTTCCTTCCTTTATCTAAGAAAAATGAGGAGAACTAAAACCTATATCAGTGACTGCCGCCTCACAGCGGAACTTCGCCCCTCACAAAGAGGGGTTTATCTGTCCATCCCTACACTAAATAATGCCAGGATCCCAAGCTAAAGTGTAAAGTATAAATCAAGTAAGGAGCAGGAGATCAAATGCACTGTACAAAAGTACAACTTATACAGCAGCTGTCTAGATCATAGAGGGCCAAATAGATCAAAATATAAACATACAGTGAATAGATGGACTCAACAAGGCAGTGTAATGAAAAAAGGAGAGGAAACCGAGATGCACCTTGGCGTCCTCCTTATTCCACGCGCGTTTCGCCATAGTGTTTTGTGTATGAATTGCAGGGGAGGCAAATATCATCTGTTACAAACAGTATTATCAGTATTATCTACACTGATATACTCACACTGACACATGATACACAGACTCACACTACAGCCAGACTCACATGTGCACACTGACATACAGACTCACATATCTACACTGATAGATTCACACTGACACATGATACACAGACTCACACTACAGCCAGACTCACATGTGCGCACTGACATACAGACTCACATATCTACACTGATAGACTCACACTGATACACACACTCACACATCCATACTGATAAACACACTCACACATCCATACTGATAAACAGACTGGCACATCCATACTGATAAATGCACTCACACATCCATACTGATAAACACACTCACACATCCATACTGATACACACACTCACACATCCATACTAATAAACACACTCACACATCCATACTGATAAACACACTCACACTTCCATACTGATAAACACACTCACACATCCATACTGATAAACACACTCACACATCCATACTGATAAACACACTCACACATTCATACTGATAAACACACACACATCCATACTGATAAACACACTCACACATCCATACTGATAAACAGACACACATTCATACTGATAAATGCACTCACACTGACACGTTACACAGAGTTAAATATCCACACCGATACACTGATAGACCAACTCCCATATCCACACTGACATAAAGACTCACACTGATGCGCGGACTCACACATTCACACTGACGCACACTGACACATCCACACTGATACAAAGAGTCACACTGATGCACAGAAAGGCACTGCCTTAACCCCTTGCAGCCATGTATAGAGCACAAGACAAAAACGTCAAGTGATCCTCCGAATCAGAAAAATGTAAGGGACGCATTATTACTTTATAATCACATCCGTTCCCAAGGACCTCTTGCTGCAGAGCTGTGATATGGAGGAATGAGCTACAATGGCATCATGCGCGGCCTTGTGTTCCTGAATCCTTCATTTTAAGAAGGGCAAAAACTCTTAATCCTAATATTGAGCTAAGGACCCTTCCATGGGCAAAATGTCACATCGTTTAATAGCCGTCATATAAAATCAGTGTCAGTTTGGCGCTCGGTAAATGGCATTTGTCAATCAATCACACAGAGATTTTTGCAGGGTTCACAGATTATACAGACATTTCTTTCCTGGTTTTCTATTAACGAGCCTCAAGGAATGAATCAGTGACTCATCAGAGGAACAATTATTACCGCCAGGAATCCCTCTCACTACTACACCTCTGTGATGTGCCTGCTGATTATTGTGCTTGGAGAAAAGGAGATTCTGGAGACAATTATCTCAGGAATGTCATCTTATTCATGTATTTTATATATTCTAAAAAAAATCTACTAAGATCTAAGGAAAAACATTTCTATTACTTCATATACACTTGTACAGTACCAGGGGCCTGTTTTACTAAGCTGTGGGTTTGGAAAAGTTGAGATGTTGCCCATAGCAACCAATCAGATTTTAGCTGACATTCCCTATTATGTAAAAGGAAAGTGAGAGCTAGAATCTGATTGGTTACTATAGGGCATTATCATATGAAAAGGAAGTTTGTAAATAGACCTAAAGTTTAGAGGGTTCGGCTCACAAGCTTACACTCTATGGGCCTGATCCAGACCTACGATGCCCAGCATTAATGCGCCAGGTGTAAGCGTAAGATGGGCTGAAATGTCGATCTGCGCTTGCACCGGCCAGATATTTGCCTTTTGTAACTACGGCAACGCCTGATCAAAGATCGGGCGTTCGTAGTAATGGGTGAGGGGGCGTTCCTCGCCATTACTATGCAAAGGTTAGTGTAGGTAGGCGGGTGAAGGAGTGTAATGAGGGAGGGATACGCCCCTCTCTGAAGTTAGCCGGTGTAAGCAAGGGTAAATATGCTGGGACAGGCGGGGTGTCGGGGGAAGTACATGCCGATACGCTGTGCGTTAGTGCCCACAGCGCATCGGCGTAGGTCTGGATCAGGCCCTATTGGTCAGAAATGTGTTTTATACATAAGGGTAAGTGATACATATTTCAGATATGGGGGCTACCAGCTTATAGGTAAAAGTGTTCAGTGCTCTGCGTGATCCAGTCACACAGTATCGCTACTCTCAGTACTGTGGGGTTACTGGGATTGGAAAGGGAACCTGTAAGGATTAGGTAAACCATGCAAAAACAAAATATTGGAAAGTACAGATGTTGGAGAGTGGAGGGAAGTCATTAGGTTAAGGAAGGTTGTTTCACAGTATGGGAGCAGCTCGGGAAAAGTCCTGTAATGTGGAATGAGAGGTCTAACAAGTGTAGAAGAGAATCCTGGATTCTGTGGGTGTGGTGCATTTTTGCTGATGGCTCTGTGGGTTAGTTAAGGGTTAGTTAAGGTGTTTTATATTTGATTTGGTAAGATACAGGCAGCCAATGCAGATAGCGACAGAGTGGACGAGCCCTAGGGCCAGATTTACTAAGCTGTGGGTTTGTAAAAGTAGAGATGTTGCCCATAGCAACCAATCAGATTTTAGCTGGCAATCTAGTATGTAAAAAGAGTTAGAGCTAGAATCTGATTGGTTGCTATGGGCAACATCTTTGCTTTCCAAACCAGCAACTTAGTAAATCTGGCCCCTAGTGGTTGGAACGTCCAGCTGTGTAATCTGCCTTGTGATTGTACAGGCAGTAAGGGGATCTCTAACTGGGATAAGTGTATTCATTAACCAGGGCACTAACTAGGGGTGTGCGATAGGGGCTGCTGCCCAGGGTGCAAAGCATGGGGGGTTTCCTGTAAGTTAATATTTAAGGCATAACTGGTTTGGAATCACAGGGTCATGGCACCAATCTTCCTTTTTGCCCCGGGCTCTAAAATTTCTCTTTACAGCTCTGTTATTAACATTAGAGTTCAATAAAAAGCTTACAACTGCCCTCCAAGCTCTGTCCTGTCCCCTGTGGCCCCTGTGCAACTCCTAATTATGATGTTACACTGTGCTCGGAGTATCTGAGACCTGGGTGTCATACCTCGTATCTCCTGGAGGGGAGCTCTTGAGGAAGTGTTGCTGCCAGTCTTGACCCCTCCCCCCCCATTATTCAATCGCCGCATTGCAAAGCACAGTAACAATGGGCCTGATCCAGATCAACGATGTAGCGCTGAGCGTGCTAACGCTCAGCGTTACATCGCTGACTCCCCCCTGGCACTC
>WWET01002460.1:19139-32864 GCA_011038615.1 Limnodynastes dumerilii
TCCTAAATCTCAAACTAAATTGAGGGTAAATAGGGTCTAGGGTCAGTATAGTTTTAAATAAACAACTGGGCAGACTGGATGGGCCATGTGGCTCTTATCTGCCTTCACTTTCTATGGATGGAGAGTGAGGGTGGGCTCCATCCACCAGGCCCATCTTGGGTCTTCAAGGCTTCCCGCCGAGGTTTTCAGGAGCTGCATCTGTGAGGTATAGTTTAAAGGCTATGAGTCTGTTTCCTCAGTCTCTCACTGCCCGGGGTGAAGTTCAGAAGCCTGTTGAGAGATACTGCCATTACGGTCTGTAAAACTGGCCATAGACTAGAGTGATGACGGGTGCAATCATCCATTTATCAGGCGATGGGACCAATAATTGCTATAGTGTGTGGACGAGATATTTTTTCCCAAGCAGCGAAAATACAGTCAAACGTTTGGGTCTGATAGTTTTATCATTTTTTCTATTATTTCTAAAAATATATCGGAACCAAGCTACAGACATTGCTTAGTGTGTGGGCATTTTGCAATGATTGGACCCTGTACCTCCACCTTCTGGCTGCAGTTACCCCATCTCTCTGACCCCATAGTATTCAGCATGTACAGCCATTATAAAGTAATGCAGACTCTGCTTCCCACTCTGTCTGCTGTACCCTGCATTGGAGTTAGTGGTTAGGAATTAGGGATAGGTTTAGGATTATTGTAAAGCTGAATAGTGTAATGTTGGCATTACAATACTCGATTCGTTATTAATTATACTCACAGTAACAAATATCTGTATTCTAGATTAGTATTTTATATAGCAAAACAGTATGCATCACATTGCTCTATTGAAGTCTTCTGCTGCTCCTCTTGTCAATATGAAGCATAAAAGGTTCTTCTACATCCATAACCTGGTGACCTGCATGGAGCTCACATGGAGATGCAATGTGTACATGCTCTGAACTGCATCTCATGAGCGACCTTTGGTGCTGTTTGCAAATGCCAGGGGTGAAAGGTGGAAGCCTTCAAACATGACATCCTGGTGCTGTATAACCAGATGGTGGTAGTATCACACTGTAACAGCTGACATGTCATGTGACCTCGCCGATCACGTGATGCACCCTATTAAGGTCTATTTTCTTACAGTGGAACAGAGCCGTAGAACTAGCCAAAAACCACAACATGAAAGAAATCGGATCGCTGCTCGCCAAATACGCCACCCATTTGCTGGAGAAGAATAAAACACTTGATGCTATTGAGCTGTACCGAAAAGCCAATGACTTCCTGGAAGCAGCCAAACTGTTATTCAAGGTATAGTATGACTACCTGTAAACACTTGTTCCCAGAGGTTCATAATGATGTGTAATCACACAAAGCTCATTCACAAATATCCTCAGGAATGTATGATCCTGTATCTATATATGTCCCAGATTTCTAATTTAAATGTTTTAAAGCTATAAGGAATGTGTGTTTGTTTTGGAAAAGGTTTTGGTAAAAGCCATATTAGGAGTTCCTGGGGTTATGGATGGAGAGTGAGGGCGGGCTCCATCCATCAGGCCCTTCTTGGTCAAGACCTCCAATCTAGGCTGTGAGGCATAGTTTAAAAACTGTGAGGCTTCTACCTCACTCTCTCATTGCCAGGGAGCAGCTCAGAAGCCTGCTGAGAGATCCTGGCATGACTGTCCTTAAAACTGGCCATACATTAGAGTAATTATTGAGCCGATCATCCAATGATCCGAAGATGGGATCAATAATCGCTGTAATATTTAGACAAGTTTTTTTTTTTTTTGCTAACGACAATAGAACAATTAAACGCTAAAAATCACTTGCCTCAAGCCCAGGTCTGGGAGCAATGGCCAAAGTTTGTGAGTAACTATGAAGTATATGAAGGAATACACAGCCAGCCCAATTCCTAAACCTCCAGCACAGTAACAGCTCAAAAAGGTGCAAATCTGCCCTGGACCAACCATAGAGCAATGTGCAAAGCAATAACACATATTTGCATGCAGGAAAAATACTCTGATTTTGCTTTATTTTTTAAACTTTCTTTTAGAGTTCACCTACAAGTCATCACCTGTCTTCTCATTTTTATGTACACAATGTAAATTCGCTTCAGCCTGAAGTGCAACACAGTTTTATAAGGTGCAAATGTGCTCCTTTTTTTGCTGTTACTTCCAATCACTTGATTTCTTCAGTGAAACATGAACAAGTGCTGCCACCTAGTGATCATCGCTTTGCTTACACTTTTCACTTCCTTATGCAGGTGGAATGTCTGGTATACTTATACAGAGAGATATATATCATTTTAAAATACTTACTCAGAGCAGTTACATTAAACTTGTAGCAGTCATCGAAGTGGTGGTGTAGAAACATAGAAAATGGAGATGACAGCTGTGCTGTGGTATGGCATGTAGTTGCCCCTGAGATAATCCCATTTTCGACACTGATATAGCCGAGAGCTTAATCCTGTCTGTATCAGTGCTGAGAGGTTTTTAATAAAGAATATTTAAATCCTGGATCGGGTACAACGTCGAATGCTCTTATATTGTTAGGATACCCATTCCCTGAGGTGGTTAGGGTAAGGCTGTGGGGGTGGGTTAAGGTTAGACTGCAGGGCAATGATGGTTAAGGGAGGGGTTAAGGTTAGGTTGCAGAACGACCTTAACCTTGGTTAGGGACAGGATGAAAAAAACTTACCTGTTGCCGTTGTACGCTTTGGAGACACTGCAGCCACGGGAACGATGGCTTCTCGCCGCAAACTGCCGTAAAGTGTTGGCAGTGGTCGCGTCTTTGCCGTAAAGTGAAAGACAGATGATATTCCGGAACTCACGTCAACTCACGCGCGACCAATCACAAGCTGAACAGTGCCATCACAACCAGCATGAAGGAAGTACGCATGCATCGGACTGGACACTCAAGCAGCTCGCAGGCGCCGTTTTAATGATTTTGCCGGCAATATTTTTAAAACTTGGAAAATCCGTTGAAAAGGTGCCTATTTTTGTTCAATGACAAAAAAAAGCACTGGTCCTATCATACCACCCTATTTGGAGGTTTGATTGCTAGGGGTATCCAGTTGGCAGCAAATTGGCTGAGGATTGCAGAGTGTTATATATAAGGCACACCACCCCTCAGATGTGTGTTTCTTATTGGAAGTCACAGGAGCCTAAAACCATAATCTGTGCTGTTTCAGATTGCGGACGAGGAAGCAAAGAAGCGGACAAAGCCACTGCGGGTTAAGAAGCTGTATGTCCTGGCAGCGTTATTAGTGGAGCAGTATCACACACAGATGAAGAACACACAGAAGGGAAAGCTGAAAGGAAAGCAGACCGAGGTATCAGAAGTACTCCATCTCAACAGCAAAACATCCATAGCAGCCAATCAGAATCTAACTTCTTTCTAGAAGCAATCTGATTGGTTGCTATAGATATTTTATTTTGTTTATTTAATTCTATGCTCTGGATTTAGATATGTCTTGTAGTGTGTGCTGGGAAAGGGGGCAGTGTGTGTGTGTGTGTGTTACAAGGGCCATGCCCTGAATACTGATCTTTTCCAGGCTACCTCTGCATTGGCTGGTCTGCTGGAGGAGGACAGCCTGTTATCTGATAATCGCATCATTGACAACGCCTGGCGAGGAGCCGAAGCCTATCACTTCTTCCTGCTGGCTCAGAGACAGCTGTATGAAGGATATGTGGATGCAGCCATGGGTACAGGTAAGACTATAGAAGACCAGTATCCTGCATTGTTCTGGCTGCTGCTGTGTGATTGGCTGAAGAATTTACCTGGCCCTCCCTCTTTTCTTGTGGCTGCATTTATTGGATGCTGTCACATGTCAAAGCATTCATTACTGATGCGGCCATGTCAGCTGTGTCATTCAACAGAAGACCGTAAACTATGTACTGTATATATTTTTCTGTACACGCCAGCAAGACAAATACATTAGAGACTGTGCAAGAAGAGCAACTAAATGGTGCATGGCCTGTGTCACACACCATACCAAGAAAGGCTAGAGGAAGTAATCATGTATAGCTTGGAGCATGGAGCATGGGGGGGGGGGGTGGGGAAAAAGCTTTTTTCGTTCACGTTATGGGGAATACTGGGGAGGCCGGAGACACGTTATGGGGAATACTGGGGAGGCCGGAGACACGTTATGGGGAATACTGGGGAGGCCGGAGACACGTTATGGGGAATACTGGGGAGGCCGGAGACACGTTATGGGGAATACTGGGGAGGCCGGAGACACGTTATGGGGAATACTGGGGAGGCCGGAGACACGTTATGGGGAATACTGGGGAGGCCGGAGACACGTTATGGGGAATACTGAGGAGGCCGGAGACACGTTATGGGGAATACTGGGGAGGCTGGAGACACGTTATGGGGAATACTGGGGAGGCTGGAGACACGTTATGGGGAATACTGGGGAGGCTGGAGACACGTTATGGGGAATACTGGGGAGGCTGGAGACACGTTATGGGGAATACTGGGGAGGCTGGAGACACGTTATGGGGAATACTGGGGAGGCTGGAGACACGTTATGGGGAATACTGGGGAGGCCTGAGACATGTGATGGGAAATTACGGGTAACTGGAGACATATGAATGGGACATTACTGAGAGCTGGAGACATATGAATGGGAATTACTGGGAGCTGGAGACATATGATGGGGAATATTAGGCAGGATGGCGAGACGGGGATGGGGAATACTATGGAGGCTGGAGACACATAATAGGGAACACCGGGGAGGCTGGAGATACACTATGGGGCGTTGCGAGTCCCCGCTGCGATTGCTGTCATTACAAAGTAGGGGATAGCCAAAAGTTGCTCTATTTCAAATGACAGCCATTTTAGATTTTTTTTTTTTAATGAATGGGTGAGTATGCGATCAGGTGTGTGACCTAAGTGTCTCTGGAGACTTAGGGTTAGGCTGCGGGGGGTGGGGGGGACTTAGGGTTAGGTATAGAATACTTACTTACTACGTGTTCGGTGCTCCGGGGATTGATTGCTATGCCTTATTAAGGCATAAGCAATCGATATCCCAGCCAGCGAACAGCTCTATCGAAATAGGGCCGTTCACAATGGGACCCACACTCAAGGATAACAGTAGAAAAATGTAAACATGCTTTGGATAAAAGAAATCTCTGGTTAAATAGGGTCTAGGGTCAGGCTTTCTATGTGTCTAGGATTTTGCAGCAAGGGGTTGGCCGCTGAGTGAGTTTTGTTATGCAAATAATTTGTGTTTTAAAATAAAAGTTCACATTCTCTCGCTGTCCTTGGACACATTCCATGCTGCAGCTGAGTAGTCTCATGTCTCGTGTATTTGGTCACTTGCAGCGCTGCACCTGAGGGACTATGAAGATATAATCCCGGCGGTGGAGATTTATTCCCTCCTCGCACTCTGTGCCTGTGCGAACAGAGCGTTTGGCACCTGCTCCAAGGCCTTCATTAAACTGGAATCCTTAGAGAGCCTGAGCCCGGAGCAGAGGCAGCAGTATGAAGATCTTGCTCTGGAAATCTTCACCAAGCACAGTCCAAAAGACAACAGGAAGCCTGACGACATCTTCCTGGAAGGGTCTGTATATTGTGTAACGCGGTCATACAGATGAGTGTTGTGTAAGGAATTGTCCTGTCACCCCTAGCGAGGAATTGTCCTGTCACCCCTAGCGAGGAATTGTCCTGTCACTCCTAGTGAGAAATTGTCCTGTCACCCCTAGTGAGAAATTGTCCTGTCACCCCTAGCGAGGAATTGTCCTGTCACTCCTAGCGAGGAATTGTCCTGTCACTCCTAGCGAGGAATTGTCCTGTCACTCCTAGCTGTTAGCTCCATACCAGATCAACCGCTGCTGCAAAAAGATAGTATCCTGGGATGAACAGATAAAAAGCAATTAACCTCGGTATCTGACTCGCCCTCCTGTATGCAAAACCACCAACACGTTTTAACCTGAGTATTTCAAGGTAGTAACTGGGGGTGTGTGCGCACTGGATTTATACTTACCTAGTTGTTTCGGTTAAATTGTCAAAGACAATCAGGAGTCGTCACTGTGCCATGCCTGTAATCACAGCATAATAACAAAAAGAACATTTTATTGTATACCATGGTTTAAACCAGCCAACCCTGCAAGACATATAGATCATACAGCGAGTACACATGAGGGGGAGGGATGTAACCTGTACAGTAATCGAAGGGTTAAGCCCTAAAGTGTTTCAGAGTCCTGCAGATTAACGCGAATCCTGCCAACTGAACTCTGCACACGCGAGGGGACTGACTGGCCCTTGCCTGTGTGGGAGTAAGGATACTGAAGGAATCCATCAGTATTTCTGCTGTTTATATAAATATATAAACCACTCATACATTCCTTTTACACAGATTGTGTCTCCGTGAATTTACTAGGTAAACAAATGTATATTACTAGACAGAAAAATGATTCAGTGTGAGTGGGTGCTACTGTTATGAATACCTGGGGTTCGATGCAAGGATTGCAGGAGATCAATATAATAAGTAGAGATTTATTGCAGGTAGCAGAGTAACAGGACAGACACACTGTATAGAAATAACAGAGTAACCATACACAGGTACAAGGTAACAGATTCCAGGTAAATAGACAGGGGAGAGATGTCAGGCAGGGTATACAGGTATGAGGTAACAGAGTACACAAAAATGAAATAATAACAGTAGCAGGCACGGTATACAGGTTACAGAAACTGGTAAAAAAGAACAAATATAAATAACATAGGACCTGATTCACACTTAAGAATCTTCTTAAAATAAGAACTGGGCTAAAACCATGTTGATTGCAGGGGGAGTCATATTTCATCTGTTGCAAACAGTACTAGTGTTGAGAGGTGATATTTCCCAGCTCAAGTCTAAATAACAGTGTAATAGTAAAGCTGGTCAGTATCTGTGTGCAGTAAGAAATTCAAAGATATATCCCTGCATGCAAAGAATACAATTAAATTAATTCCCCCTGCAATCAACATGGTTTTGCCCAGGAGTGACTTTAAGTTCTTATTTTAAGAAGATTCTTAAGTGTGAATCAGGTCCATAAATACAGAGAAGGAACCTTAGATAACAAGCAGGACCACAGGCACGCTAACAGGGAGCAGGAAATAATGATCCACACCTTGCTTTAGGGGAGGAGATATATAAAACCAAAGCACAGGTGTAGGTTATGGGTCTGTAATTAGTCCATAAGTCTCCAACAGCAACCCCTAGGGGCATGTCATGGTAATGTCCACAAATAAGAATAACCAGTCCAGGTCTACCCCTAGAGGCAAAACGATACAGCAGTCCAGGATGTAACAGCTAGCACTTAATTAGACTAATAAAGTGATACTGTGATCTCAATAAATTGGTGATAGGCTAGGTATGGTACCACTAGCAATAAAAAGGGATCATTCACCAAACAGACTTTCATGTATTGCATAGAGGGGATTTTTTCATCAACAGGGAACATCAGTCCATTGGACTCTTATCACGGACATCACCCACATGAACTGTGAGCTTTTAATACACCTATTTTTTATTTTACTTATTTATGGAAGTTATGGACTGAAATATTCCTAAAATCTAATTTTATAACTGTTTTATGTATCTCACCTTTTTATTGCTAGTGGTCATCCATACCTAGCCCATCACCAACTCATGTAGATCACGGTATCACTTTATTAGTCTAATTAAGTGCTAGCACCCACTCACACTTGAATCATTTTTCTGTCTATGTTTATTATGGGAGTGTAGGTGACACTCCCTCCAGGTGAGGTGTGGGAAGCTCTGCACAGGTTGTGTCCTCTTAGACACACACATTTCCAATGGATATTACTATTGTGGGGAGACTCCAAACAGATTCTCTAAACTGTCTTTGTACTTCTGATGGTGGCTGCTATTGTACCAGCCCCTAGTAGCCAGTTATTCTCTCTCTTCAGACCATTCTATTGCAAAGTTATTGCATATCTCTTATGAATGAGATTGATCCCATTTGTAATAAAGGGTGTGGGTCTCCAGTAAGAACAACCTTATTTCGATAGGGCCGTTCTCTCCAAGTGTCAAACTGGCTGGGATATCGATTGCTTATGCCTCAATGAGGCATAGCAATCGATCCCTGGAACACCGAACACGATGCTCTGATAGGCAAGACTAAAAACTAACCCCTCCCCTTCCCTGCAGCTTGACCCTACCCTGCCCTTCCATTACCCTAACCCTCCCTTACCTGCAGCCTGACCCTAACCCTCCCTTCTCCCTAGCCTGACCTTAACCCTCCCTAATACTCCCTTCTCTATAGCCTAACCCTAAGATGCCCCTCCCTGCAGCCTGACCTTAACCTTCCCCTTCTATGGCCCTAACCCTAGGATACCCCTCCCCGCAGCCTGACCTTAACCCTCCCTTCTTAAGAGCCTAACCCTAAGCCCCCCTAACACTAAAAGTCCCCGGAGAAGTTACTCACCTCTCCAGAGCTGTCAGCTGTAGGGCTGCAGTGGGTGCGTCAGTTCCTGGGGAAATGAATGGGTGTAAAAAAATCTAAAATGGACGCCTATTGAAATTAGAGACAGCCAAAAAGGAACTTTCGGCTGTTTCTATTTCTAAAGGCAGCTCATCAGAGTGGGGACTGCAACCGGTTATAAACGTGTTTGTGAACACAGGCCTTTCTTTCATGTATTATGAGGTTTGATATGAAATTGTTCATTTGGATTTCTCTTTCACTCCAGCAGCGGAGAGGGAAAACTCCCCATCTGCATTGCTTCCGGGAGACCCATCGCGGAGTACCAGTTCTGGATGTGCAGCGTTTGTAAACATGGAGTACACGACCGCGAGATCGCCGCGTACAGCTACTGTCCACTCTGCCATAGCTCCACGTCATAAGCCTAATTTAATGTACAGATTTTTTCAATGTGTATATATAGAACACTATAAGACTAAAAATCAAATCACAACGACCTGTTTGTTATAGGTTTAAAATAAACCTTTTTTCCTGTTCATGCTGTTCTTCTATTTATTACATGGGTGTTTGGCAGGATTATAGTTGTCAGGCTCTTTACTGTTTTATACCTATTGATAATGTTAGTGTAACTGAAACACTAAATATTCTATATATATATCAAATTTATATTTATGTATCAATCCCTAATATCCTATAGAGTGTAAGCCTGTGGCAGGGCCCTCTTACCCACACAGTCTCTGTTACCAGCCAGTCCTGTTATAATGATTGTTAAAATTGTAAAGCGCTACGTAATCTGATGGCGCTATATAAATACCTGTTAATAAATAAATATTGTTACCCATAGCAACCAGATTCTAGCTATGGGTTTATTCTAGAAAATGAGAACTAGAAACCGCTTCCTTACCCCCGCACGACAGCCTAATTCTGCACGTTTCACCCTTGACAAAGCCTTGTTCCAGGGCGAAACGCGCGTCGGGTGTACAGCCTGGCAGCTCTCCTCATCCATTGTCCGCTGTGCACCGGAGGATCGTTGAAGCTGTCAGTTTTCTTCTTTTTTTGCTTCCCAGGGGACGCCGTCACTTCTTTGAGTCAGCGTAGGGTAAGGTACTGCACGGAAGTGCGACCTTGCGGCCACTATCTCCTGCCTATTAGGGTTTCCTTGTGATTGGAGTTAGAGTTTGGCGCTCCCTGGTGCTATATTTGTGAGGTTTTTCACTGTACATTACTTGATTTTTTGATTCATTTGATTTATTATTTTCGTCCATATTGGTTTCTTAATGATTTCTATTTAAAAGATGTGTTCTTAATTCCTTTGATTATTGTCTCTCATTTAATTGAGTGTGCATTCACTTAGACTGGAGATCCATCCAACAGGGCGGTGCATCCCCCTCCGCCCCCACCTAAACTCCGGTCCTCCGGGTCTTAATGGCAGCATAAGTCACCTAAAGTCTGCACGTGAGAGGGAAGTAAAATGGGGAGTTCACCCCCCTCCTCTGTGCGGACTCCCTGACCTCCGTGTGTGCAGTAAACGCACAAAGGTTCGGATCCGGTCCCAGATCGTGTTAGTTTGAGTGCTGAGATGACAATAGGCATTTATATTGTACAGTAATAGGCCTGGTTACGCTCTTATGCATGATTTTAATTTACACATTTCCCTTCACATGTATGTAACAGAACCGTGAGGCAATCCGCCATAGAAACTCTCCTGCCTTAAGATTTCCAAGCCGGCGAGTACGTCTGGATACAGCGTCACTGTACATTTTACATACTCCCCTCTAGTGCCTCCGTCTCACCCCGCCATCGCAAAACCTGAGGATTAGTATTGGAAACGCTGCCCATTCGCACACGCAAAATGTGTTCGTTTGGATCCAGTTCAAAGATCCGATTTTGCTGCCTTCGGATCTCTGCATAAATCCCCGCAACGGCTCCACTAACAACTCCCCCTGGCACGGGCAGACTCCTACCCTTCCCTAGAGTCGCCAGCTCATGCCACTGTAAAATGGCATCTGGATCGGTAACGCAGTCAGTTAGCACAGTGTTCCCCAACCTCAGTCCTCAGGGACCACTAACAGTCCATATTTTCTAGGTTTCCTTAAAGAATCACAAGTGATATAATGAGCAGCACCTGTGGAGCTTTTAAAATGTGACAGTTAGTAATGAACACACCTGTGCTCCAGCAGTGACACCTGGAAAACATGCACTGTTACTGGTCACTGAGGTTGGGTAATACTGCGTTAGCACAACTATACTGTACATAGCCCCGCCCATTTACACCCAGAGTAATTGTCATTTGTCAGATCAAGTGATTTGCGGTTGGATTGAATTACATGGATCAGTGCTCCTCTGAGGATGAAAAGATTTCTCTTCATAAGATTTGTCCATAAAAAGATACAAAAAATAAAACAAATGAAAGCCGACAAAATTAATCAAAAGACAATTGTTAAGACAGTTTGAAAAATGTAAATACATTTCTCTCTCTCTTCCTCCCTCCCCGCAAGGCACCTCTGGATAAGAGTGCAAGCACAACTCAGCCACACTCAATGCAGCTAAATGACTATTAAGTGCAGGGTATTGCAATATATAGTATAATGGAAATACAGGTTATGAATAGTGCGACCACTTCAGTCGCAATTTAAACACATTAAAACAATAGAAATAATGATTTCATAGAAAAAAATACATATATTTTTTACTGTATATATGAAATATTTAACAACAACCCAATACTTCACCGGTGATTTTCTATCTTTACTATTGCATCTGAAGTATGTTTTAACACATGGCTCAGAAATAGGTGGTGGAATGACAGTCCCATGACCTGCAGCTGGTACAAATGTTCCACAGCAGCCATTTTGGAGGCTTTAAGGGGTGTCTCCTGAGGTAAGTTTGGCTCTCAATTTTAACATATATATATATGACCCAACATTGGTCCATATGCAGAAAGACCTTGACGGTGGCTGGTGGCTTATTATATATTTGCGCAAATATGTGTAAGGGACATTTCTGTGTTTTATTTTACAGATAGACGGTATAGTCTGTTACTGGTTTATGGCAGTGTTGCTGAGACTAGCAGATTAACCCCTGCTTTTCATGCACCTGTTTACATTTACCTATAAATTGATTGAGCAACTTCCATCCTGTGTTTGTACAAACCTTTTGACGTAAACAGCTCTTATGCTGAACATTAATTGGTAGCTATTGGTTCAGTGTCCCGCTGTAGTAGTTGCTTAATAAGTCTGTTTTGCCCTACTTTAAAGTTGTCTCTTACTAATCAGATATATAGGCAACAAATAGTATTTTATAGTTATTGTTGCCTCTGATCCAGAATCTTTTGATCAGGTCTACCACATACCACCTAACAAAGGTACGTCATTCACGATATAGAGCAATCCTTCATAAGCTATAGAGCAATATTATGGGCTATAATTTGTGCACAATTATGGAGAAATAAAAGCTTTAATATAGGAAATAAAGATTCTATGGCTCATAATAAAGCTTTATTCATCCTTATTTGTGCTCAACTTATTACTCATAATAGGGCTCATATATAATATCATATAAGTATAATTTGACAATCCTACTGGATGGACCAGCACACTCACTCTTTTCAAAAGTTGGCAAGTATGCTCTTGAATTGTGTTATTAGTGCAAAGGGTGGATGTCCATCTGTTGCTATGGGGTGTCTGTGGTGATTAAATTACAAAAATATTATCAATAAGATCATAGAAACATAGAAAGTGACGGCAGATAAGAGCCACATGGCCCATCTAGTCTGCCCATTTGTTTATTGAAAACTATACTGACCCTAGACCCTATTTACCCTCAATTTGGTTTACAATTTAGGATATCCTTATATTTATCCCAAGCATGTTTAAATTGTTCTACTGTATTGGCCTCAACCACCTCAGATGGGAGAATATTCCATTTATCTATCACCCTTTCAGTGAAGTCATTTTTCCGCACATTTCCTTTGAATCTACCACCCTCCAGTTTATATTCATGCCCTCGTGTTCTATTACACCTTTTCTTTTGAAAAATGGTACCCTCCTCTAGCCGGTCACAACCCTTGTTGATCATGTCTACATATACTTCATAGACTGCAGTTCTCTATATCCATAATGTTTAAAGTAGAGCAAAATTCTTACATTGGCTTCCTCCCTGTTCAATTACCCCACTTATGTCAGATGAACACCTATATGAAACTGCTATCCCAGCCAGCATGCTTTAACAGCCTAAGCCTAGTGGATACTGGGAGTTGTAGTTTCACAACAGGTTGACCATGCCTGCACTATTGCCCTGGATTTTTTAACAGTAATGCAGTCAGTTTTTTTGTTTACTTAAAATTGTCATTTCCACATAAAATTTACTACCTGGTCGTCTAAGAACCATTTGCGGAAGTATCACTTTATTAAGGTTTAGAACGTGCAAATATTTATCAAAACCCTTAAGTGCATAAAAACAATACAGTAACTGTCAAAAATCTAGATTATGGCGAATAACGCTGAGAGTCATCATCCGACAGCTTAGTCATTAACTATAGAAGAGTCATTATTTAACTGTAGAGTAAAGGAACATAACGGAACTAACTATACAAGTTTTGTTTCCTGTCGGACATATATGAGCGCGACACAGCACAGGAGAATCACCACCAGTAGTTTCCCTACCGGTATATTGCTGCTTGTTGGACTCAGCACGAAGACAGTGGCGCGTGAGCGGGGCTCTATATAATCTCTGTGTCTGTTTTATTGATGTGCGGGGAGTGCTGTCTTACTGGTTGGCTTTTACCACGTGACTAATAGACCACTCTTAGGTATCCAATAAAAGGGGACATCTGGTACTAGACAGTTTGTGGTCGTACTTTCCCTCTGGTTTCTGTTTCCTTTATAGATAGGTTCAATTAACAGTGGACAGACTGAGTGTTATTAGGGTTATTGTTCATTTATATTAGGGTATTATTAGGTTATTTATATTGGGTTGTTATTAGGTTATTTATAATAGGCTATTTATATTAGATTGTTATTAAGTTATTTACAAAGGAACTAGCAAGTTGTGGGCTCAGGTGCAAAAAATATGCATATACTTTGCTCCCCACCTCCACAGAGTAAATACAGTAACACGCAAACAAACACAAACTGCCAAGTATCTTTTTGGTTTGCTTCAGATTTCAAGTTTCACACAGAGACATGCATGGAGATTTAAGGTAGTCTTTATATATATTTATATATGATTTCACATAATCTCGAAGTGAGGGTGTATACAGAAGTATGCCATACCATCACTTCTCCCACTTATTTAATTGAAAAGTTATAAAAATATATATGAATGG
>WWET01002460.1:33343-43821 GCA_011038615.1 Limnodynastes dumerilii
GTGTGTGTGTATATATATATATATATATATATATATATATATACAGCAATGTCTAGACAGAAAGGGGTTGGTCAAGACCAAGGTTCGACATCTTTTACATACAGTTTATGCACATATTCACTTGGGGGCGGACTGGACAAGTACACTTTTTAGAATTGGCCATTAAAACATTTGTTTTCAAATATATGGGTGTATAAAATGCTAAGAAATGATTACCTTTCTCTGTTTAGTAACAGAATATGCATTGCTTTGGTGTTTCCTATGGTTCTATAGTCAGCAGTATTAATTGGCAACACCTGATATTACACATTGAGAAATGTATCTTGCACAAGGATAGGGAATAGAGATGCAAGGGGTATTGTTTGCTGTTCCAATGTTCTGACCGTTAAAATGCCAGCAATTAAATGTTGACACCATTCTCTGATCCTGTTACTGCAACACTTATTTTTTATACTGATTTTTTTCCCAACCATGTTCTCACAATGTATTATATTGACCAAACGTACGTAAATTTAAAAGACACAGGGTCTACCACAAAAGGTCATAGCTGTTTTGCTTCACCCGGGCATGAAATATTTGTGCCACTTGATATGCAGAAATTTGAGTAGAGGGGTAAAGAGTAAAATATTTTTTTTTGTTTCACAGCACCAGTAAATATAGAAGATCCGAGATACACAGAAAAGAATTGTGCTTAATATAGATTGTATATATTATTTGTTCTTTAGTCTCAAAATGGAGCATAATCTGCTGGATGCTGCTAATGCCGCACTGGAGAAACACCAACTGGAGACGGCTGAAGAGCTGTACGGGAAGATTATAAGTAGCTGTTTGCAGAATAGGTGAGAATGGCCATCAATTGACCCCTAGGAACAGGGGCCGGATCCAGAACTACGTCCGTCTTCCATACATAGATTTGCATATACGCAATCTACGTATTGAAACAATACGCTGATTACGTACAATAGCTACTATGCATGCGCAGTAGCTACTGTTTATTGAACTACGTCTGTCTATGGAAGACGGACGTAGTTTGGATCCGGCCCCAGATTTGGAAAAGTGGAGATGTTGCCCATAGCAACCAATCAGATTCTAGCTGACATTCTCTAGAATGAAATAGTTAAAAGAGATCTAGAATCTGATTGGTTGCTATGGGCAACATCTCCACTTTTCCAAGCCCGCAGCTTAGTAAATCTGGCCCCTTGTGTCCATTATATTTTGGGTATCTAGAGCCCACAGAATTGCCACCAGTTTAGTTGTGGTTTATTTTTGGCTCAAGAACCAGACTTGTTTTTTTGCCAGTAAAGCTGGGCACACACTGAGGTTTTTAGTGACGATTGTGACATCTTGACAAATCTGTAGTAATGATTCTACCTCCGACCTGCAGCCAGATGCCCCCATACACACTGCTCTCTATTTACCTGTAGAGTGTTAAGAGATGGTTCCCATAAACCTTTGCTGCAATGCTATGCTCACCCACCAAGTGGCCCTATGCAGAGAGATGAATGGGAATGATTGCATTGAAGATCATGGGCTGGATCCTAATTAAAAGCTCTAAAAATCAAATCTCACAATGTATCCACTGGTGAAATGTCAGAGCTATCTGGCTATCGTGTGATCTGCACCATAAACATCAGGTAACCCTCCAGTGTTTACCCAGCTTAAAGCTTCTCAACTAAAACTTTATAAACCCAAAGTTGTAATTCAAGTTTTATCTCTACAAATAATATATTTCAAGTGTGTCCTAAAGTGAAAAACAATGGTTAAACGGCATGAAGAACAATTCTGTTTGCATAGCCAGCATATAGTGTTCTTATAATAGGTGCAATTTGGAGGTTATAGTGCAACTAGCTTAATGCACAAGGAAGGATGAATTGTACAGAGTACACAGTCCAAAGTCTTGTAACAGAGCAGCTTTAAAGCAAGTGGTATAGATAAACCTTATTGGGAAATCTGTCACTCCCTATAACTTGCCTTCTCCTGTGTGTGTACTATGGTCTGAAAGAAGTGACGTCTAGTGTTGTAAGAAGAAGATGACTTCCTAGATGGTCTCGGAAGGACCCAGATTGCTGTATAGCAGAATGTGGGGAATGGGTTGCATTGCAGGAAAATAGCCTGAGGAGTACAGTATTTAGTAGATTTGGGCTGGATCCAGACTTAAGAAGGAGCTTGTAATTAAGGACCTGATTCACACTTAAGAATTCTTATGAGTTTAGGTGCGTATATTCAAGAACGGATGCACTGCGCTTGCGCAGTAACTCTTATACGCTATTTGTGTTGGACATAACAATACGCAAATTCCGCACTTATACACTACAAACTTAAAATCTATAGGTTTGTAGTAACATACGCAAAAACGGGCGTTCCATGCATAATTAACTAGTCAGATACGCAGATTTGGTTGGAGAGAGCCATTTAAATGAGAAAATAAAGGCACGGTTATGCAGTTAAGTTCCTAAGTAGACGCCCTATGCGTTCAAATGCGAACCTACAGTTAAGGGAGCCCTATGGCACTCGTAAGTCACATAAGAACCTGAAAACCGGGGGCGTGCCGAGGGAGTTTCTTTGCTATTAGTGGCGTATATTTAGGAACCTATCGCGTTCTTAAGTGTGAATCAGGTACAAAGTGTTTTCCCGGCATGCAAATGATTTTAAAATAATGAACACCCCTCACTTTGAAAAATGGTTTAGCCGACCTGCACACTTGCACCTTTTTTTACCCTTACTCCCAAACTCCGAATCACTCCCATTGTGTGTAGCTTGGGAAAATGTAAAGTATGCTGAATCTTTGTTTCTTTTCAAGCTGTCAAAGATAAGTGAACTAGAAAGAAAACACAGTAAAGCCATAGCTGATAGACTGGTGACTTCCTACCTACTGTATATTCAGGCACATGCCTAGTTGTACAATCTTCTGTGCACTTAATGGTTCCTCAATCAGGTCCTTATTTTCAAGCTCCTTCTTAAGTCTGGATCCAGCCCTTGTCTATAACTCCTGGCAATAATCTGCTTCCAAATAACCTTTTTCAGCCTTAATGTGTTTACAGGCCTGATGGAGAGATCCAGTTTTCCCCTTAGTTCTGTGTGCTCATATTGGGTTGCTCGTGCTTTTCCCTTCTATGCATGCGCGGTACCTGATCATAATACATTGCAAAGCATCCAGACTTAAGAAAATGACAATTCTAATACCGTCTGAAGGGACTAAGTTGTGTTCACAAGTGGACAGGACTTGGTATTACAATGTCCCTCATTTATTTGATTTATTAACAGATTTTAAGTTTGAGATGGCGGGAGGACATCTAAGATGAGATGGCAGAGAGGCATTCAGTTACACAGGCAAACACAGTCATTATACATGTACCTATCTCTAGACTTGAGCACCGCAGTCATTTTCTGTTTGCAGGAGCCTTAAAATTAAGTGAGACCCTGTGTGTGAATATTGCAGGCCTATGCATTCATTGCTCGGGATCCCATTGCATAAGAATCAGATCTTTATATACTAATTTAGTTGAAAAATCCTGAAAGTTTCTAACTCTTTTTTTCTTTCCGGCGCTATTCTTTTTCCACTGTGGAAAATCAATATTCAAAACATTTGCACCCCACAACCTATAATGAACCCTTGTATTAGAGTTTCATACTTTAAATGTAATACAAAAGTAAAGTTTTTTTTTTAAATAAAGTCATTCTTTGATAGTGTTTTAGTGCATTCATATTAAGACTGAAGTACTCGCACTATTCATAACCTCCATTACAGTATATATTACAGTGCACTACCCTGCACTTGTGCAATTTATACTGGCTGGGAAATCGTTTGCTTCTGCCTCGCAGAGGAGAAGCAATCGATCCACCGGTGAAGGTGAGTATTAATGTAAACCCAACTTTTACCCATTACCCTTACCAAAACCCGGGTTAAAAAACCCGGGTTTTTGCCGGGGCTTCAGTGTGAACACGGTATTAGACTCCCTTCCTCACAGCCCAACCATAAAACCCCCTTCCCCACAGCCTAATCCTAAGGCTTTCCTACCCGCAGCCTAACCCTAAGACTCCCTTCCCTGCAGCTTGACCCTAAAACTCCCCTCCCCACAGCCTACCCTAAGACTCCCCTACCCCTCAGCTAACCCTAATACCATAGGTTTCCCTGTGTCTACTCACCTTGGTGCGTCGGTGCCTCAGCGGGTCTGCAGCGGCGGTTTCCAAATGAATGAATTTATTTATTTTTTTGCCGTACTTACCCGTATATAAAAGTAAGTTTCTAATAATTATTTATTTATTTTTTAAAATGGAGGTAGCCGAATGCCGCCTTTGCATAGTCATACAGGGGTACCATTGCATACACTTTTGAATCCCACGTAGCCCGTCCATGTTTTGCACTCAGAGGTACAGTATGCTCGATGTGTGCAGGATCAGCCCCTAGGTGTCCAGAGCCATTATTAATCAAATAAAATGTTTATTATTGTAGTATTACCCCCCCTGTAACATTTATGCAAAGATCTGTAGTGTATCACATTATTTCCGAGTCTCTAACTTGCTGCGTATCTGCATCTGTCACTAAGATGTTTTAAAAAAAATTCAATGTGGGTTATTTATTGTTTTTTTGTTTTCTTTTACATTTTTGTGTCTTGAAGTAAGTGCAGCAGAGGAGACCTCGCAGTTGCATTCAACAACAGAGGACAAATTAAATATTTCCGCGTGGACTTCTATGAAGCAGTGGACGACTACACCGAGGCGATACGCATAAACCCGAATTTTGAGGTTCCGTATTACAACAGAGGCTTAGTTCGGTATCGATTAGGTGGGTGCCACTGCATTATCTTATTATTTATTATTGTAGTATTGATTTATGTGTGCACATTGATGGATAGAATTAATGTGACTGGGCCTCATCCAGATCTGAGCGAGCGCAAAAGTGAATGCAGGGCACGTGCTATAGATGCGTTTGTAAAAGGTAGACAGACTCAATGCAGTACAATAGAACACACATTGCTGCCTCTGGATTGCACACTATTACCGCACGTAGCATAAGGGAACACAGGAGCACAGCTCATTGCAGCTAGAGTAGGGTAGTGCACTATGGACCTGATTCACACTTAAGAAGGCTTTAGGTTCTTAAATATACGCAACTAGTAGCAAGGCGACTCCCCTATCACACCACCAGTTTTCAGGTTCTTAAGCAACTTATGAATGCCATAGGGCTACCTTATCTTTAGGTTCTTAGTTGTGTGTGTAGGGCGACTAATTAAGAACGTGTCTGCTTAACCACACCCAGATTTGCTCATTTAAATCTTCTTATTTTCCTTCTTAAGTTTTCCCAGTACGCCTCTTCTTCCTTTAGTCACTACAAACTTTGCGGCACTAGGTTCATAATGGTAATTCACAGCAGTCCCGTTCCTAAGTCCAACGTAGATTGTGTATATTAGGTTACTAAGCATGTGCAGTATATCCCTTCCTAAATATGCGCACCTAAAAACCCGCAGATTCTTAAGTGTGAATAAGGTCCTATAATGCTTACTGTAAATAGAGCTTACAGTCGAATGTAAATGTCAGAAAATATTACTGGAAGCATACAATATTTTTTATAAAAAAAAATTCTTTTTTCTTGCTATATATAGAAATGATTTAACATGATACTTTTTTCAGCAATTTCTGACAATGGTAATGTGTTGTAACATCCTATTGCAAGAGTAAAATATTGGTTGCGGAAGGCAAGGCTCTGGCTTACACATGACCTGCAGCAGCAGCAAATATTTTTGACACCCTTACATTGACAGCGTCCCTCCACCCCTTCCTCCCTCGGCACCCCCTCAGAACACAAGCCGCTGCAGTTCGAGCTGATATCTGCGCTGAGATCTGAATCGCCGGTGACTGTGTGCTCTTCTGAGCATGTGCAGTAGGAAATCACGCACAGAAACGTCACTGCGGACACTCACCTCTGGATCAGGTCCACCGTCTCAATATTTTATTGCTGATCATTTACTAACCCACTGTCTATAATATAGAAGCTGTGTACATAGATTCATGGAATTAATTGGATATTTTTTTTAACTAGAACAACTGCTAATAGGTGCATATAACCATAGACAAATATTATACAGAAGATTGCGCCATCCTGAAGACCGAGGGCCAGACTTACTAAACTGCGGAAAAGTCGAAATGTTGCCCATAGCAACCAATCAGATTGAAGCTCTCCCTTTCCTATTACATACTAGAGAATGTCAGCTAAAATCTGGTTGGTTGCTATGGGCAACATCTCCACTTTTCCTTTTTTTTTGCAGTTTAGTAAATCTGGGCCCTAGACTTTTAGTGTCAGATAGTTGGATTATGTCACCTTCCCTTAAAAGCAGTTTTCCTGTAGAGACCCTGAAAGTGCTGTCCTGGTCAGTTGGAACTATTGTATAATATGTTGCAACCATCGCAGCTCAGGCTCACACTTGTTAACAGTACCCTGTACCTGGCGCTACCCTAACAGTGACAAAAGAAAAATAAAAGCCAGACCTCAGATGCAAAATAAGCGGTAAAGGCCAGTACTGGGATTGTGATCACCAGTTCACACTGCTGGTTTTGCTACAGTGAAGTAACTGTAATACAGTTACATGCCCGGGTACAGGGTATATCCTTTTTTTACATGTTAATTTTGGGACTTAGGTGGAAGTACTTACCCTCCAACAGGACCCATTCCATTAGGTACAAAATACTCTGCTCCTCAGTTTCCAACTGTCAGTTACTATGGTAAAAATAGTTTTTTTTAAATATCAGTTAAGTGATTAAACCAGGTGAGTGACAGTTGGAAGCTCAGGAGCGGGGTATATTGTACCTAACAGAAGGAGTCATGTTGGAGAGTATGGAAGTCCTATTACCACCATTTCTCCTCCCAACTCATCACCACGTCCGCATTCATTGGTATCACAAAACTGACTCTCGGCTCTCCCCATTCTCCTGTGTCCCCGATCCTGCTTCCGGTTCTTTCGTCACGTCTGTGTCCCTGCTGCTTCTTCTGGCTCTCCCCTCCCCTCTGTGTCCCAGAGGATTCTCCCGGGTCAGTCCTCCCTTCTATGTCCACGCTTCTTCTCCTGTCTGTTTCCTCCCCTCTGTGCCACTGCAGTTTCTTCTGGCTTTTTTCACCCCTGTGTGTCCCAGAGGGTTCACACAGCTCTCTCCTCCACTCTGTGTCCCTGCTCTTGGATCTCTTCTCCTCTCTGTGTCCCTTCTCCTGCTCCGTGCTCTTTCATCCCTTCTTTATCGGATTCTCCCAGATTTCTCCTCCCCGCTCTCTCCTCCACTCTGTGTCCCTGCTGCTTTTCCTGGCTCTGTCCTTTTCCCTGAGTCCTTGCTCCTGGCATTTTTTTCCACTGTGTGTCCCTGCTGCTCCTCTCGTCTCTCTCCCTATTTTCTCCTTATTCTGTCTGACACGTGTTCAAATAATGACCCTGGTCCAGATCCAGAACAACGCTTGTGAGCGAATTTACGCATGGTGGAGACGTAAAATTGCCTTAGCTTACGCACACGAAAATACGCTACGCGAGGAAACGTACGGCAAACGTAGTTCTGGATCTACCCCCCTGTCTCGCTAGAAGAACACTGATCAATTGCCACTACCCCTTTCCACTACTACATAGAAAGACGAAAAGGCTTATAAAGCAGAATAATCTGGATTACCCCCTCAGTTGCCTAGAAGCAATAGAAAATGTTTAAATTTTAGAATATATTATTTAAGTTTAAATACTCCTATTAGCAAACTTGTTCTTATTTGCAATCAGATCACCCATCTACAGAGTGTAGACTGGCAGGTTGTTAATGTCTGCTGAAGAACTTTACATTATTTAAAGTTTACTAATTACTGATTTGCATTATATTTGTTGATTACTACTATCTACTGAAATGGTGTTTTTTTCTATAGGTTTTTTTGACGAAGCCATTAAGGACTTCCAGAAAGCATTGCAACTAAACCCCCAGTTTGAAGATGCCAAAATCAGCCTAAGACAAAGTGTTCTGGACAGTGAAGAGAGGAGGAAGAGACTGACGGAGAACTAGAAGAGATTGGTGACCCTTCCTACACCCCCCAGGGCAAGGGATCACTACTTAGAAAAAAAAAACTTAATCTAAGTTCATACAATGAATAAGTTTCACTGTCTCAGCAGCTTCTATCAAAATCATGCAAATTCTTATTTATTTTTATTAAAATGATTCCTAATCATAAAAGTCAGCATTAAAAGCGCCACAAGATCAGATAGGCCTGAGGTAGGATGAATATGTCATTGTCCAATGTACATGTATGGCTATTTCAGTTTATTATAGAGATTTTTATATGGCGCTGTCACATTACACAGGGCTGTTTCGTTGATGGTACATTCACACTTAATCTATAGCTGGGATGTCATGAAACACTGAACGATTACCACTGTACACACTGAAACTGTTTATACAATGTGTGGTCGTAGGTGAGGAATGTGTTGTGGCCTGGGTCACAGTTAAGAATCTGTGAGATTTTAGATGCATATATGTAGGAAGGGATATACTGAACATGCGTAGTAACTTTTAAACACAATCGATGTTGGACTTAGGAACGGGAATGCTGTGAATCACCACTACGAAGCTAAGGCTGCTAGGTTCGTATTAACTTACCAATAAAGGGGCGTGTCGGGAATAATGAACTCAACAGATAAGAAGATTGGGTGGGGGGAGGCATTTAAATGAGCAAAAGGAGGCGGGGTTATGCAGACACGTTCGTAATTAGACGCCCTACTCACACAAATGCGAACCTACAGTTAAGGAAGCTCTGTGGCACTCGTAAGTCTCTTAAGAACCGGAAAACCGGGGGCGTGCCGAGGAATTGCCTTGATATTAGTTGCGCATATTTAAGAACCTAACGCATTCTTAAGTGTGTCTCTATATACAGTATTGTGGCTTGTACATATTCACATCACATACAATTCCTTCACAAGAAAGATTGCATGTCACATGCAGCAGGTCTAACATAATGTCATGGTACAATACGATGTTAGACCTGTTATACACTATACCCAATCATATTGTGTACTTTCCTACCATTTCTTGGAGCTGATCCCTATCTAAGCGAAAATCGGCACAAAGAAAGTGTTTGAAAGAGTGCTGCGTCTGTTCCAAGAGCGCACACAATGGTGCCTTTGGATCGCAAGCATTTCCGGCACGGACGGCGGCAAAGCGCAATGCAGCTACGTAATCAAATACACTGCGAAAGTGCAGGCTAGTACAGTGTATGGCTGACTGTAAATGGAAGCTCTGATTATGGCGAGCGCCTCTGTATGAATGGAAATGTCACAAAATAATTGCTTATAATATTTTTTATTTTTTTTAATAAATCATAAAAAAATTGTTTTCTTACTGGTTGTAGAAATGATTTTGCACGGACACAAAATAGCGGCAGTGACCTTTGACCCTTTGTAATGCGTGCAAAGCGTCACATCCACGGGTAAAAAAATTGCTCGCAGCAGGTCATCCACTGGACTTAGACATTTCCTGGAGCTGTGCAAATGCTTTGATGTAAACGGTCCTTTTTTTATGTCCATGTTTGGCTCTGGATTGGATGCACTTGCGTGGGCTCCGCCCTTCCTGTGCATTGACTACGTGCCTCCTCCCTTTCCCTCCATCTACACGCCCCTCAGTATACAATCTGCCGCTGCTCGATTCGAATCACTCGTGACTGCGTGCTTTTAAGTTCTGAGAATGTGCAATGCGCAATCACGCTATGTGAGCTGATCTACACTCACCTCTGGATCCACCCCTGTGTGTGGAGCAGGACACCCTCACCAGGATCCAGTCTGACTAGTACCTGGTTAACCAGTCTTCACAGTGGTTGAGGAATCCCTTATATTGGCCCTGATTCAGAGATGGAAAATAAGGCCCGTATAACATATACGTCTGGTGTTTTTGCATCATATACATCTGGTGTTTAGCGATTTTTACTACTGCGCATGCATAGTAATTTTTTTACTTGTATTTTTCTCTTACGTAAACAAAGACCGCATATACACAATCTACGTAAGAAAAAGATACGTAGATTTCATAAAAAAATGACTACGCATGAATACGGGCCTAAGGGCCTCATTCACTAAGCTCGATTTGGCCCAAATCACGTGATTTTGAGCTTCAAAATAGCCAAAGGCGATTCACTAAGCTCAAAATCACGTGATTTTAGTAATTTTTACATCGTGGGTCCGCAAATCGCGGTCCCGACTTTTTTCTATTACAAACATACAATGTTTGTAATTCACTAAATGCGATTTCACCGAATCGCGGTGAAATCGCATTGAAATCAAAAGACATAAAATCGCATCTCTAGAGATGCGATTTTATGTTTTTGTGCCGATCGCGAGCATTAAAACACATGTCTGTATAACAGACATGTGTTTTAGTGCTGAAAAATCCTAAATTCGGCATGTCTGCACCGTGCAGGCATGCTGTAGTCATTGAATTACAAGGATCAGCAAAGGTGATCGTTGTAATTCTTT
>WWET01002460.1:44113-69252 GCA_011038615.1 Limnodynastes dumerilii
AATCGCGGGGCAATCGCGGCGATCGGCCGCGATGCCCCGCGATGCGATTTTTCACAAAAAAATCGCGTTTAGTGATGAGGCCCTAAGAGAGGAAAGTTGGGCTAAGCAATTCAAAGATATATCCCTGCATGGGGCGGAGAGCCGCGGGTGCCATGTGTGTGAGATTAAAGGGGGGAGCCGTGTGACTGGAAGAAATGTGGCCTGCGAGCCGTACATTGCCCAGGTTTGCTCTAATCCCTTTCCTAATCCTAACCCTTTGTTTCCTGCAGCCTAACCCCAACTTTCTCCTTCAGTCCTAACCATAACCCTCCATTCCCCATAGCCTAACCCTAATTTTCCATGGACCACAGCCTAGTCGTCCATGCCCTCCAGTTTAACCTTCCATGCCCTGTAGCCTAACCTAAACCATACATACCCCACAGCCTAATGCTAACCTTCCCTTAAGCCCTAACCTTATAACCGCCGCTGCCTAACCCTAATATACCGTCTGCAACCGCTGCAGCCTGTATCTGTTGGGAACAGCAATTTTCTACTTCCAGATGGTTTTGAACAATGATACGGCACCATTCAGCTGACGGCTGTACCAATTTTTACATAAGTCCGGACGCTAAGCATCTAGATCCGTGCTGGAAACCTTAAATGTGTTTGCATGCACTGTATTAAAATGCAAACATTCAACGCATGAAGACCAACAATGTACACAAGAAAACCGTGCTCTATAAAACAATGTCATCCAAAATCCTTCCCAATCCCTCCCCCTGTGTGTGCCATCAATTATACGATGACTTCTTATCTGAACCCTATTTTGTATTAGACCATTTTGTCGAGGTGACCTGTAATTACATTTAGTATAATCTTGGCTGTTGTAATATGTTTTTTTTTATTATGTTATTAATTATGTTTTTCTATTTTTTTTTAATTAGTGGTATTTGTTAATTAGTATAATATAGAATAATGGCGAAAGGTATGTTTTCTTAACCCTAACCGTATCCCACACCCTCCCTGCAACATAACCCCACCCTTACCCCTAACCTTAACCTTTTTCCACAGTCTAATCCTAATCCTCCCCTAAGCCTAACCATCCTCGTCCGTAGCCTAACCCTAACCTTAACCCTCCGCTCTCCGCAGCCTAACCTTAACCCTCCCAGACCTCTAACCATCATTGTCCCACAGCCTAACCCTAACCCTTCCCTCTCCAAAGCCCAACCCTAACTCTTTCCATCCCGCAGCCTAACCTTAACCAGAACGAGTATCTTGTTGACAATGGGCCATTCACCATGGTAACCATTTCGGAAATGTGGATTTTCATCATTCAAGAAAACCGACCCTTCATACCAACAACTGTGGGGCGTATTCAGAGAACCGTTTTTTTTATGTATACAATTATACGCACGGCCGGAGCAACGAAACACCCACCAACAACCCCGACACTCCCCTCTCCCGGACGTGCTATCAGTGACTTATGAGTCTCTAGATCACTCTGTTCATATACTTGCATGCGTATATGTGCTCCATCCATGCGATTCTTTATAACCGCTCCTCCATGCGCTCATTTAAATGTCTCCCCCCACCCACTTTTATGTAAATTTTCCTGTGTGTCTGATTCCCGTACGTACATATGTCCCCAAGTGCGATTCACATGTACATCCGTTAGGCACTTATGTGCGTATAGTCTATGTAAAGTCCGTACATAAAGTTACTACACATGCTCAGTGGATCCGATCCTAAAAACACGCACGCAACTCCCCTGGAAAACGGATCTCTGAATACGGCCCTGTATGCGCAATTAGCTGAGCAGGGGGTTATTGAAAGGCTATTAAATATTCAAAATTATTTTTCTTTTAAACTATGTGTATAGTGAAATAATACTTAAAAACAAGCTATAAAGAAATCTGTAAATATTCAGCTCGGTTCTTTTTAAGATTATTTGGATACATATTTTCCGATTTCGAAATCCAAAGGTCTGTAATGGTGTCGTTAGCTAATCACGCGCTTGAGGAACAGACATGTCTGGTGCAGGCTTTATGAACAGCGAGCATCTGATACAAGTCCAACTTCTATTTCATTTGCATCATTAAATTCTGATTCTCACCTTTTAGTTCATGTTTCTTGAGTGAATTAGTGTCTGATTATTAGTATAGCCGTTCCATAGGCAATTGCCAGTTTGTGATCTCTTCGCTTTTACAGAGCATTACACCACTTGTTGGCTGGATTTAGCTTTGGGTGCTAATTGGAAGCGACAGCTGACCTTTGCGAATAGGCTGAGGCCAAAATCAGAGCTTTCTGCTGATGGCTAGTTCTCACTCTGTGTCAACACAGGACGTCCAGCTAGTTGTCAAGGCTGCATTTACTTGAATGTTAATGTAGACAACAAAATGGCTGCCTACGTTATGTGAGTTGGTGACTCACTGGGATATCCTACTTAAAGACCAGCTTGTACATGCTTTACCACACAGCTCAACTTACAAAGCAGGCTTAAATACCCACTCTGGTATGAGGTGGGTAGGTCTGGCATTACCATACCTACAGCTGTGCTTGGAGTTCCAGCGGTAGAGATCTGGGACCGTATTCAGAGATCCGTGTTTATAAAGTGCGCAAATATACGCACATATGTGGCAAGACAACACCCATGACACTCCCCTTACACGGATGGATTTTCGGTGACTTACGCTAAGGCAACCTAAACTCTATGGGCTGGATCCAGACCTAGTTAGTTACTCCTGGGCTAAACCATGTTGAATGCAGGGGAGTCATATTTCATCTGTTGCAAACAGTATTAGAGTTGATGTTTCCTATCCCAAGTCTATAACAGTGTGATAGTAAAGCTGGTCAGTATCTGTGTGCAGTAACCAATTCAAAGATATCTCCCTGCATGCAAAGAATACAATTACCTTGACTCCCCCAACAATCAACGTGGTTTAGCCCAGGAGTAACTAAGTTCATGCACGTAACTATGTCTGGATCCAGCCCTATGTGCCTGATCCAGACCTACGCCAATGCGCTGTGCTTAGTAAAGCACAGCGTATCGGCGTACACTCCCCAGACACTCCCCCTGTGCGAGCGTATTTTCTCTCGCTTACGCCGGCTGAAGGCTACCCTAATTTCAGCCTAAGGCCTAAGCAAGGGAAAATACGCTCGCACAGGAGCGTATCACCTAAAACCCCTCCCTCCCTCATTAAACTACCTCCCCCCGCCCACCTACACTACATGTGCGTAGTAATGGCAAGGGACGCCCACTACGGTGATACTACGGACGAGCGATCGTAGATTGGGCTTTTCCGTAGTAACGCCGGCCATACGATTACGCCCAGCGTATTACCGCCGGGCTGCGTAGATCTGAATCAGGCCCTATGTGTGTAGTTACATGCGTATTTTCCTTCCATACGTGCATACATGTCTAATCGTGTCAATATTAGGCCATTTAAATGCCTCCCACATACGGAAGACAACCACGCCCCCTCCGGACGTATGTCACTAAGTCTGATTTATGAATCCGTGCGTAATGGTTTTCCGTGCCTAAATCCTACGTAGCTAGCGTAAAAAAAAGGTACTACGCATGTGCAGTTCAACCGTACCTAAAAATACGCACGTAAAAAGTAGCAAAATTGTGAGTGTGCATCCGGTCCCTGATGCGGGATTCCCCTTGCATTCTAACTACCGTACAGCCAAGAGGAGGAGTTGCGATAGCATATCCCTGTGTTAACATGTACGTGAAGGCTGGAACCAGTCCTTACTTTATAAGTTTCATTCCTTCCACAAAGCAGAATCCATTCTGCTTCCAGCCGCATCCCGTTCCACCATCAGAATATTTACCAGGACGGAACATTGGATCTAGTTGATCCAGATCCACTGGTAATGCAGCATTCACCCATGAGCCGCTTACCAAAGGGGGCGTTTTCAGATCCGGTCTATAGTCATGAATGAAATTTCTCAACCATCACGCAGAATAATGCATTAGCAGCATTCCCTTAGGCCTAACGCTGCGATTGGAAGGTTAAACGCTAATGCAATGGTCCGTTATTAAGTTGTAGGTGTCAGCTGACAGCGGCTCCCTGGCCTTGGACATGCCTTGTGGCTTGCGGCAAATAATCAGCTAGCTCGAGAGAGCTGGGATATATCTTGAGATGAATGATGAGGATATGTATGATGGAGCAGTCTTGTGAATGGCTTTGTAGGTTAGCAGAAAATTTTTGTAATTGATTTGGTAAAATACAGGTAATCAATAAAATGAACAATAAGTTGATATCAAATGCCTTTGTCACAAATGGACAATCAGCATACATAGGAGATTGTACAGCAATTAGTACACAAACAAAATGACACAACAAAGAGATTATTTTATTATAGACACAAAGGGCCTGATCCAGAGATACTGATAACTAAATACTGCTGCCAAACTCGGTTACACTCCCCGCTAAGAAAATGTTATTGCTGAAAATGGGACATCTGAAAGTTCCTTTACGGATGTCCCATTTTGAATACTTACCTTTTTCTACTTTTTTTTTAATGAATGGGTGAGTATGCCGTTCGGCATACTTCAGCCATTCACTTTTGCAATGCATGATATCACTTAGCCGCACCTTCGCCGCTGCTCGCCGGACCAGGGACAGGTGAGTAAATTATTTGTGTGGGGTAGGGAGGTTTAGGGTCAGGCTGTAGGGGTAGGGAGGGTTATGGTCAGGCTTCAGGGGAAGGAGGATTAGGGTCAGGCTGCAGGGGAGGGAGGCTTAGGGTCAGGCTGCGGGAGATGGTGGGTTAGGGTTAGGCTGCAATTAAGAGAGGGTTAGGGTCAGGCTTCCAGGAAAGGAGAATTAGGGTTCGGGTTGTGAGATGGGAGGGTTAGGGTTAGAATTAGGGAACGGAGTGGGGGATTATTTTTTGTACTACTTTTCGCACCACCGAGGCAGAGCAATCGAAATCCCAGCCAGTTTGCAACAGTTCGGAATCTAATTTTTCAAAAATCAGATTTTCTATGCGGGGACCCATTTTCTGCAAGTCTGGATCCAGTCCTGTGTGTGTTTAAACTCATCCCATTTTATTGGTTAATGCCCACATAAGATGCATAATATTAATTATTTTTGGTCACTGCAATTTCTTTCTATTTTTGTAGTTAATAGAAAATAATATGAATTTTCCGGGACGTGTAGTAACCTAGAGGCAGCTATCATAGACTTATTGCCTCCTGTCATTATTGGACTCATTTGTCTGATTACCATCAGTGAGCATTTATATATTTTTCCTTGCTTAGTGTGCTGTATTTATTCCTGATTCGTTCTGTTCTTGTCCCTGGAACCTGGTACCAGTATCTCACCTGCTCTAGTGTGTCTCATTCCTGTATTACCTCCGTATCTTGTGTTCTATCGCTAGCCATCTATGTGTACCATACCTCTGTATCTGTTACTGTGAACCTGTTTTGCTTTATCTGTGCTTTTGTATCTTCTGCCAGTAGCGGATCTACAAAGAAAAACTAATGAAGCCTAATCTTCAGGACCCCTAATCCCAGAGGGGCCCCCAAAGCAACTTTTATTTAGCTATTTTTAATTACGTTTTTTAAGTGTCTGTTATTAAAATAAGGTTATTTTAGTGAAAGAATCATAAGCCAATGGGTTGAAGTACTTAATATTGACCTTAGAATATGCTGTACGGAGGGGGGGGGGGCTGAGTACCTAGAAACCCCCCTGATCAGACCTCATTGTTGGTGGGAAGGGGCTCACTGTATGGCCCATTTTCAAGGACTCCACTCCACCACCCCATTCTTCGCCATTTGGGACTTTGAACCTTTTTGGACATTGCCCTATTGTTGCTGGTTGTGAAGGGGCCCCCATAACTTCAAGCTTCAGGGCCCCAAAAATATATTTCCTCTACTGCTTCCTGCAATAAATCTACAGCATTCTGTATTCTGGTTTCTTCTGCTCCTTGCATCACTCCCCTGGGTTCATAAGACAATGGACTGGATCCAAAATTAAGAAGGAGCTTGAAATTAAGGACCTGATTCAGACTTAAGAAAGTTCTTAAAATAAGAACTTAAAGTCACTCCTGGGCAAAACCATGTTGTTTTCAGGGGGAGTCAAGTAAATTGTATTCTTTGCATGCAGGAATACATCTTTGAATTGTTTACTGAAAACAGATACTGACCAGCTTTACTATTACACTGTTATTTAGACTTGGGCTGGGGAACATCACCTCTCAACTCTAATACTGTTTGCTACAGATGAAATATGACTCCCCTGCAATCACCATGGTTTAGCCCGGGAGTAACTTTCTCTCTTATGGCCTGATCCAGACCTACGCAGCCTGGCAGTAATACGCCGGGCGTAAGCGTAAGATCGGCTGAAAAGTCGATCTGCGCATGTGCAGGGCAAATGTTGGTCCATAGTATCACCGTAGTAACGACTGAGGGGGCGTTCCTCGCCGTTACTACGCACATGTTAGTGTAGGTGGGCAGGGGGGAGGTAGTTTAATGAGAGAGGGAGGGGTTTTAGGTGATACGCTCCTGTGCGAGCGTATTTTTCCTCGCTTAGGCCGGCTGAAAGTTAGGGTAGCCTTCATCCGGTGTAAGCGAGGGAAAATATGCTCGCACAGGGGTGAGTGTCGGGGGCGAGTGCACGCTGATACGCTGTGCTTTACTAAGCACAGCGCATCGGCGTAGGTCTGGATCAGGCCCTTAATTTCAATCTCCTTCTTAAGTCTGGATCCAGCCCAATTATTTAGTCTTCTTTGCTGATATAAAGTGACAATTCAGTCGTGGCCTATTAATTTGCTGACATTAAAGAAGAAAAGACACGGCTTTGCCTGCAGTAGACTGCATGTGCCATACTCACGTGTCCACAGAGCTCTTCCACATAATGTTGAAGTTGTCTTTGATCCCATTGTGTGATACATGTTTTTGGCTCTATGCGCTTACAATCATGTTCAGATGTAAAACATAATATACTGGAGAAGAAACAATGGATATAACTTCAGATGATTGGGAGAAAAAGTGCTGTGATTGTCGATTTTATAGAACTGACGTTAACTTGTTCCATATTGTTATGGATATTTTTTCCTACATAAAGCCTGGAACAGGATTGCATTACTGATTTGTGTCAAAGAAAATGCTTCCAACACAAAAACTCTATATTAGATAATATGCTGTGATTGCAGAAGTTTTGATTCAGTAAAAATAAAATTGAGAGAACATTTTTTGGTTTCCTAAAAAAAAAAAAAAGACCTATATGTATGCGGGGTAGGTGCAGGGGGGAGCAGGTCTGAGAGTTAGGGGTGTACCTGCACCCTGAACTGTTGCCTTTGAAGTTTGTGCAGGTGCAAAGGGCTGAGATATAGACAAAGATATGGGCCCTGATTCAAAGATTGAAAATAAGAACTTAAAGTTACACCTGGGCTAAACCATGTTGATTTCAGGGGGAGTCAAATTTAATTTGTTGCAACAGTATTATAGTTAAAAGGTGATGTTTCCCAGCTCAAGTCTAATTAGCAGTTTAAAAGTGAAGCTGATCAGGTATCTGTGTGCAATAAGTAAAAGCAAAGCATTCTCCCTGCATGCATAGAATAAAATTAACTTGACTCCCCCTGAAATCAACATGGTTTTGCCCAGGAGTAACTTTAAGTTCTTATTTTCAGCCTCTAAATCAGGCCCATGATCCCCTATAGCTGTGTGTGTGTGTGTTGATTGCACATAGCAGCATTCTTCAGCTGCCCACCAGCCATCAGGCATACATTGAAAGGCTGTAAGCATGTTGATTGGTGGATGGCTGGAACTATCCAGCAATCAGATTGCTGGCAGACATTCATCGTATAGAAGAATCTGGTAGAGATGACATGTTTAATTTGCCGCTATGAAAGTCACATTTGCGACATACAGCTAATTGTTGACTGTCTCTATTTTGAAAATGTCACTAATTAGAAAGGTTTTATAATGAATGGGTAAGGATGCCGAATCTATTTTTCAGAAAATTACCCATTCATTAACTTTCTGACATCCGGGCCCGAAGCAAGACCTGCCGCAGCATCAGACGGTACCCCACTGGACAGGTTATTGGACATAGGCTGCGGGGAGGGGATGGAGATTAGAAGGGGAGACTAAGGGTTAGGCTGTGGGGAGGGGATGGAGTGTAGAATTGAAGGTGAAGGTTAGGGCTGCGGGAAGGGGATCCAGCGTAGAAGGAGAAGGTTAGGGTTAGGCTGCGGGGAAGGAAGGGTTAGGGTAATGGAATGGAAGGGTTAGGGTGAGGTTAAAGATAAGGGTTGGGATTGGCGAAATACTCAGCAGTCGGCGCTAGGGATTCCTACTTGGAAATGAAGTGTCAAATACGGCCCTGTTGGAAAAGGACAGATCAAAGGAGAGAGTTTGGACAAAGTGGAGGAGAGAGTGAGGACAGAGTGAAGGAGAGAGTGAGGACAGAGTGGAGGAGAGAGTGAGGAGAGAGCGGAGTAGAGAGTGAGAATAGAACGAAAGAGAAAGTGAGGACAGATCAGAGGAAAGAGCTTGGACAGAGCAGAGAATACAGTAAGGACAGATCAGAGGAGAGAGCGTAGACAGAGCGGAGGAGAGATCTGGGGAAGGGGTGGGAACACAGCATGAGAAGATCAAAGAGAGAGGACAGAGCAGAGGAGAGAGTAAAGAGAGAGTGTGGACAGAGCGGAGGAGAGAGTGAGGAGAGAGCAGGCAGGAGCACAAAGAAGGGAAATATATATTTTTATTATACATAATGGTTCTGACTATATCATTGCAAAATTTAAAACTGTCGCTACGAAAACTGGAACCAGTTTTTGGGTCAGGCACAGTACAGTGCTAAAAACCACTAACATACTAAAAACACATTACCTGCGCACAATTGTACATGAGGGTCTTAATGTTTTACAGTTCACCATAACCAAAACTGATAAATGAAACAAATCCTTTCCACAAACATGAGGCTTTATATCTGCATGTCACACTAACAAAAATATTTTAAGACCACTAGGTGGCAGCAGAGAATAATATATTCTCTATAAAACCTTGTACTGTCTAAATCTCAGCAGGTCAGTGTCAATCCTAGATGCTTTAACCCTATAATAATAAAGTACTTTGTAGCTTTCTGACCAGACATTGTAGCTTGTGAGAATCTCTGATGGGTTATATCTACATGAAGTATTTTCATGAGTGACAGGGTTTTCTTTTGGCAGCTTTATCATTGTTTTTTTTACTTATTTTTGCTATCATGGGTACTAAATAGGTAAAAAAAAATAGGTACATGCCTCTCACTGCTTCAACAAAATCAAAGTGAGATTTTATTTTTATGATGCTTTGAACCCTTAGAAAGAATTGTCTAAAAAAAGATATAAAATTGTTTTAATTTGTTTTTTAGTTAACTTTTTAAATCTTTTTTAACCTTTTTTTTTTACATACTCTTTTTCTGAGAAAGTTAACCCCCCCATTATAAATACATTGCAGTGTATTTTTAGCCAGTGCTCGTCGCTCATACATGGAGTACCGAGTGCTGTTTTAAGCTGTCAGCCTCTTCTTGCAAACAGACACTTAGCCCCCCAGTGACCACGACCATTTTATGATTGCAGCAGCAGCCAATAGCAAGTATGCCCACCCTTGCTTGGGAAGTGGTTAGCGGTGCCATCGAATGGAAGCGCAAATGTTGTGGACCTACCATTGTGGATAACCCTTCACACCTGTTGCTCTGTGATCTGATCCAGTGAGAATTGGGTTTGAGGATCCAGGGGATTCTGAACGAATATTGTAGTGCTGAAATGTTTGTTTGGCATTACAATAACAATAACTGTATTTCCTAACCCTAACCAGGAAGCAGAACGCTGCTATATTATGTTGTCAGCTGAATAATTCGAAATTAAGTACACTGGGCTGGATCCAGACTTAAGAAGAAGCTTGAAATTAAGGACCTGATTCACACTTAAGAATCTTCTTAAAATAAGAACTTAAAGTTACTCCTGGGCTAAACCATGGTGATTGCGAGGGGAGTCACATCTGTTGCAAACAGTACTAGTGTTGAGAGGTGATATTTCCCAGCCCAAGTCTAAATAACAGTGTGATAGTAAAGCTGGTCAGTATCTGTTTTCAGCAACTCAAAGATGAGATGTAGTAAAAGTTATTGATAATTATCTGTGTAACTATTAAATGTAATGATCGTGCTATCACCCTGGATGAAGAAGATATACAAGAGAAAAGACAAAAACAGATATCCCTCTGGTAGAGTAGCAATCCTATATGACCAGTGGCAAATGAAAAAAGTAAAAAGGTTTAATGCTTTACTAAATTATTCTAAAAATAAGTAGGGCCTATACTAACAGCGAAATATAAAATAAAAAAAGTGAGAAACAAGTGATTCAAATTGGTTATGCCCTGTCATCCTCCCAATATCAATGCTGGGAAACAATAACCCTGCCAATGGGATCTACACACTAAGTACTGCATGTACCTGGATATATTTGTTTTGTATGTGCCTCTAACAATATAGACTATTATTAAGTAGGTGGAGCAGAAATATTCAGGTAAGCAAGAATCCCTGATTAGGATGCTAATATACATTCAATTGTAGCCTTTTTGTCTCAATGGACCTGATTCAGACTTAAGAAGATTCTTAAAATAAGAGAGGAAAGTTGCTCCTGGGCTAAACCATGCAGATTTCAGGTCATGTAAATTGTACACTTTGCATGCAGGGATATATCTGTGAATTTCTTACTGCACACAGATACTGACCAGCTTTACTATCACACTGTTATTTAGACTTGGGATAGGAAACATCACCTCTCAACTCTAATACTGTTTGCAACAGATGAAATATGACTCCCCTGCAATCAACATGGCCAGCAGTAACTTTTCTCTATTAATTTCAAGCTCATTCTTAAGTCTGGATCCAACCCATTGTAACAGCAACAACTTGTGTAGGATTCTTACATTTAATCTTTTCCCTGTCTGTTTTGCTTATATTGGGACATTGGGGCAGATCCAGAACAACGCTTCTGTGCGAATTTACGTGTAAAATCTTGATTTTGTATGTTCTGCGCATGCGCACGACAGATAATACGCTACGTAACGTAAATGTGAGCGGATGGGTCATTTATGTATTTGCTGCCTAAATGTGTACTTGTGGGCGTGCCAATTTTACATGTGCCAAAACTACGTCTAAAATACGCAATGTAGGCGGGGGATTCATTTAAAGTGTACAGTCTGGGCGTGCTTAGCTGCGTAATTCTGTGTTGCCCATCCGTACGTGTGCGGACGACAGCGGTTACGCGGCCAAAAGTTAAGGTAGGGTTTGGAAAGCGGAACTCGGTCAAAATACGTACATTCAAGGGGTGTGCCTAGGGGAGGGTATAGAAGGTACGCACGTGAAAATACGCTACGCGAGTAAACGGATTGCAAGCGGAGTTCTGGATCTACCCCATTGTTTGATCACCAAAATGAAACTATATATAATGTCTTGTACTTTGCAACAATCAGGCATGACAGCTGCCGGGTCCACACTTACACATCGTTCCCAACACTCGTTTATCGATAATCGTTTAAAAAAACCTCCAATGTGCAACCAGCTTAAGTGCTATTGGTGGACTTTGGGAGGAGATATCTGCTAGAGCCTGTGAGACACAGACACTCATGATTCATAAGTCTCTGTAGAGATGCACATCGGTCAGCATGACGCTGAGTCAAGCATAAATCATCATATCTTATTAATGTCTCTCAGGCTGAGTTGCATTTTTAAAACCATTTATCGCTGTGTTTGTACACTTTACAAGCTGCTATTTAACTTTAGCCACAAATATCTTTGTACACTTAGAAATGTAAAAAGAGAACAATCCAAGGTTTTATTATCAAAAGACATTATTTGCTGGAAGATTGTCTTCTTTGGAAATGACAAGTGTTGAAGAATCGGAGAAATCGCTTTTATAATGTTGGCAGCAATATCTAGTTCTGGAGACCTGGTAATAACTAGCCAGGGAAAATTGAATATGTTACATATTTCTATGGCACAATAGTGACTGTATAAAATAGAATGGTCACCAAGTGGTCAACCATTTTATTATAATTATTGGTATTACAAGTTATCTGTAGTTATTTCATATTTCATGCTGATCTCAAATATAGATCTAAATAGGGGAAGATCTGTAGAAGGGTATGTATGACTGTTATATAGAGGTAGGAGGAACTGAGAGGCGTGTGTAAACATCTCCATGGCATGTTAGGAGAACTCAGGGTGCATGTTTTGAAGTCTTCATGGCTTATAGGTGTCGTGTTTAAAGATCTGCGTGGCGTGCAGGGTCAGGGCCACCAACGGGGTTACCTGGATTTTTGTCCTGGAGAGAGAGGTGTCCCACCAATACTCATCTTATTTTTTTTCAGCTTCTGGCTGTTACTCGCTGCTGGAGAGGAGTAGCAGGCTGCAGAACAACGGCCAATGCCCCTCTAGAGAAGACTACTCTGAATCAGAACTGCAAGTCTGTGGCCATCTGCCCATGTGGCGTCACATAGTAGGCATAGTGCCGTGGACTGTGTCCTAGGCCCCAAAACGCCTGGTGGCTCTCCTGTACAGGGGTCATGTATGGAGATCTGAGTGGCATGTAAGGGTGCATGTGTAGAGATGTGAGTGGCTTGTAGAGGGCATGTTTGGAGATCTGAGTCACATGAAGAGGGCATGTGTGGAGATCTCTGTGGCATGTAGAGGGCATGTGTGGAGATCTCTGTGGCATGTAGAGGGCATGTGTGGAGATCTCTGTGGCATGTGAGGGGCATGTATGGAGATCTTTGTGGCATGGAGAGGGCATGTATGGAGATCTCTGTGGCATGTAGATGGCATGTATGCAGATCTCTGTAGCATGTAGAGGGCATGTATGGAGATCTCTGTGGCATGTAGAGGGCATGTATGGAGATCTCTGTGGCATGCAGAGGGCATGTATGGAGATCTCTGTGAAATGTAGAGGGCATGTATGGAGATCTCTGTGGCATGTAGAGGGCATGTATGGAGATCTCTGTGGCATGTAGATGGCATGTATGGAGATCTCTGTGGCATGTAGATGTAAAATTAATCTTTGCAAAGGTTTATGAACAAAGGACCTCGGAAAAGTGGCGGAAAATAGCAATCATGTGCACGCCTTAGAGTGCACGTGCGTACAGTCACGGGCTTTTCTATCTTACGATATTACTCTTTAATATACACACTGACATTCATATTTTCATACAGGACTTGTTTATGTTTAATGTATAAATGCGTTCCTATTTTCCAAAAATTTATTTTTATAATCGCAGATGGTTTAATCAGCAAATTGTCGCCGATCTACGTATGAATGTTATACTTATATCATATTTAGACAATGCTGTATTAGCGATGCTATTTTCCGCAGAAAGATCACCTAAAGCGATCGCAAGTTATAGGTATTAATAACGTATGATATGAATTGTGTTATGCTGATTAACTTCTGGAGTGGACACAAAGAATGACCCCAAGACCAATAATAAGCCAGGAATCCAGGATGACCGTGAGGACTCTCCAATGTGTGAACGGTTACCTCTTTGATCCCAACTGTTAAAAGAACGATGCCAGGCTCTGAAGGCTAGGCTTTTGTATTGAAGTTTCGCTGAGTGTATTTGGTTCCCGCTGCTGTCTCAGGCTCCTGCACTTTTTGGATTAATTCTTTCCCTGCTGATATAAATACACCTTTGTGGGTTGGACCGCATTTCTTCGACTGGTTTGGTATTTTCAGGTATAATTGCGAATTACCGCACTGCGTACTTTTGAGGGTACGGACTCAACAATTTGGGGGCTTGTGAGCGGAGGTCTTTTCCCGGCGCACGCAGGATTCGGTCATCTAACAAAGGTTGGAAGGTACGGTGAGTAAAAACGCAAAATTGTTATTTGCTATTCTTTTGTACGATAGTGTTAGTTGACCGAATACTGAATACTGCGGGTGGGATACAGACTTTGTATTTGGGACAAGTAGTGCGTGAGTTTGCAATTACACACGAGTCTAGTCTGGGTTATTCATTAAGTGCTAGTTGTACACATTGCGATCATATTTACAGCGCAATAACACGTGTATTTATCCTATTTTTGCCACATGTGCTGAGAATCTTTATTTTCCTGGTGGTATTGCTGAGGTGGAAACTGTAAACTGCTACACTTTTAAAACAATTCTCTAAATCATTGTGTTAAAGTGATATTGCTGTTTTAGGATAAGGCTGAAATTGTTCTAGAGATTTCTCCTGCATAACAGGGGTAGTAGTTGTTATGTATATTGCCTCCCTTTTGAGAAGGAGGTTGAGGGTGTTCTGGACTTTATTAGCATTGGTTAAGCTGGTGTGAAAGAGTTTGTTGCTCCGCCGATGGGCAATCGGGAAGTCTGCATGTGGAAGATTTGTGGTCTTCAAAGGGAGAAGAGATAACGCTGTTTTTGATGTGTTCTGATAGCGGTTATTGACAAAACTATATTGTTGCGTACGCTGTGTTGTTGGAAATTTTGTAGTATTGTTTCACTTGCGTAGGTATGCTTGTGTGTTTGTCTTGCCCTAGAGTTTAGGCGATTTTACTATGGGTAGCGGACTATCGCGACAGGGAGCCAGCAGAGGGTCTTTTGGGGGTATGGCAGGTGGACCATGTACCAAAATTGGACCGAATATGCCGCAGCGGTCAGCTATGTTTATTATAGGAAATATGGTGTGATTGCAACTAAGTATTGCAAGGACTGAACAAGAATGACCAGTCTATGTAAAAGGAGATTTCCAGGTGTTGGTAGTTTTGATTAAAGAATTTTAAACAATGTGAGTTTCCAGATTTGTAAGATTAAATCTAATAAAAGGTGGGGAAAATTACATAGAGTCTGGTATTGTGGCAGCACAAGGCTAAAGAATGGCACGAAAAAGCAAATCCAGCACACGTGACTCATACGCAAGCGCCTCCTCCTCCTCCTCAACCCGCATCACAGGGAATTAGCAGTTTCAGTCTTTGACTGGGTTTCTGGAGTCTGTAAGATGAAGGATCCAGATATCAGAGCCGGAATGGCAAGATCTGGATGTAGTAAAAATAAGATCTTTAGCAGTATCCCGTGAAAGGAATATAGTTAATAAGAAGAAAAAACAATCAGAAAAACTATGACATTAAGCCCTACAGCCACAGCCACACACATCTCCACACATGTCATATAATACAATGACCCATACAAGAATGCCAAATTTTTTGTCCAATGTTTTAGGTGTGGAAAACCAGGGCACAAATCTCCAGCATGTACGAGTGGAAGAAAACACTCAGGGTATAGACATAATAAAGACCACTGGAGACAACAACCGGGACCTTATAGACCCAGGGAAGACTTTAGAAGGGAGGAATGGGATGAGAGATTTGAGGATAGGAGAGCAGATCATGCTGTCTCATGTGCTAGGAGGGATAAGTCAGCTGATCCCCAAATCCAATGAGGGTCAGGTCATACCTGGGATCTCATACAGATAGGATTGATTAGCGGCCCAAATGAAGAGCCTAATGTAGAGGTTAAAATTGCAGGCATTAACCAAACCTTTCTTGTGGACACAGGGCGGCCAGATCTGTATTAACTTCTCCTCTTGATTTACCCTTAACCAGGAAAACCATACGCACAGTAGGATTCTCGGGGGAGGTGCAACAGTATCCTTTAACGACACCCGCGGAAGTCACTATTGGTCCTTTACACACTAAACATTTTTTTTCTTCTTGCAGCTTCAGCTCCTACCAATCTACTCGGGAGGGACCTGCTGTGTAAGATGGGTTGTGTAATCTATTGTACTCCGGATGGTGTATTCTTGGATATTCCAGGGTCCCATGCACAGGAAGTTCAGGACAAGTTCAGGACATGTTAGAGGCTCCCCCTAAGTTAATGGTTCTTTCCCCTGGTAAAATGCAGTTCTCAAAACAGATAGAGGAAATGTTGTCACAGTTGCCAGGTCCCCTGTGGACCAAGAACAGGCAAGACACTGGATTGATGGCAAATGTGTCACCAGTCATGGTAACTCTAAAAAGTGGTAGGCATAACATACCCCAGTATCCTTTGAAACCTGAGGTAGAAATAGGTGTACTTCCTGTCATGGAATAGTTACAGCAAGGGATCTTGATTCGCACCTCTAGTGTAGCAAATAGCCCATATTCCCTGTCAAGAAGTCAGGGGGGAGGGGTTATAGACTCGTACAAGACTTAAGGGGTGTTAATAAGGTTGTAGAAAGTCAGTTCCCTGTAGTGCCCAATCCAGCTGTCATATTAATGAAAAGTATCCAACCTCTACTCATTTTACCGTTATTGATCTGTGTTCTGCATTCTTTTCTATTCCCCTACACCCTGACTGTCAGTTCCTTTTTGTTCAGAGGGGTAAGGTATACATGGACACGGTTACCCAAGGTTTCGTTGACAGCCCCAGCATCTTTTCTCGGGTTTTGCATGATTGCTTGCAATCTTTTCAACCCAGTCATTTGTCGGTTTTGATACAATATGTTGATGATTTGTTGTTATGTTCTGAATCTTTTGCAGCATCATTGTGTGATACTAAAGTATTGTTGTTTAATCTCGAACAAAATGGACACAAGGGGCCTGATCCAGAGCTACGGCCGCCGTCGCGCCCAGCATCTCGGGTTTTGCATGATTGCTTGCAATCTTTTCAACCCAGTCATTTGTCGGTTTTGATACAATATGTTGATGATTTGTTGTTATGTTCTGAATCTTTTGCAGCATCATTGTGTTGTGTTGTGTACCCATCCAGACATAAAACAGAGGGGTGGAGCTGAGGTGACAAGTGGGTGTTCCCTCTTAGTCAGGTGACAGTATAGGTGTTCCTTCTCTCTGTGTACCCATCCAGACATAAAACAGAGGGGTGGAGCTGAGGTGACAAGTGGGTGTTCCCTCTTAGTCAGGTGACAGTATAGGTGTTCCTTCTCTCTGTGTACCCATCCAGACATAAAACAGAGGGGTGGAGCTGAGGTGACAAGTGGGTGTTCCCTCTTAGTCAGGTGACAGTATAGGTGTTCCTTCTCTCTGTGTACCCATCCAGACATAAAACAGAGGGGTGGAGCTGAGGTGACAAGTGGGTGTTCCCTCTTAGTCAGGTGACAGTATAGGTGTTCCTTCTCTCTGTGTACCCATCCAGACATAAAACAGAGGGGTGGAGCTGAGGTGACAAGTGGGTGTTCCCTCTTAGTCAGGTGACAGTATAGGTGTTCCTTCTCTCTGTGTACCCATCCAGACATAAAACAGAGGGGTGGAGCTGAGGTGACAAGTGGGTGTTCCCTCTTAGTCAGGTGACAGTATAGGTGTTCCTTCTCTCTGTGTACCCATCCAGACATAAAACAGAGGGGTGGAGCTGAGGTGACAAGTGGGTGTTCCCTCTTAGTCAGGTGACAGTATAGGTGTTCCTTCTCTCTGTGTACCCATCCAGACATAAAACAGAGGGGTGGAGCTGAGGTGACAAGTGGGTGTTCCCTCTTAGTCAGGTGACAGTATAGGTGTTCCTTCTCTCTGTGTACCCATCCAGACATAAAACAGAGGGGTGGAGCTGAGGTGACAAGTGGGTGTTCCCTCTTAGTCAGGTGACAGTATAGGTGTTCCTTCTCTCTGTGTACCCATCCAGACATAAAACAGAGGGGTGGAGCTGAGGTGACAAGTGGGTGTTCCCTCTTAGTCAGGTGACAGTATAGGTGTTCCTTCTCTCTGTGTACCCATCCAGACATAAAACAGAGGGGTGGAGCTGAGGTGACAAGTGGGTGTTCCCTCTTAGTCAGGTGACAGTATAGGTGTTCCTTCTCTCTGTGTACCCATCCAGACATAAAACAGAGGGGTGGAGCTGAGGTGACAAGTGGGTGTTCCCTCTTAGTCAGGTGACAGTATAGGTGTTCCTTCTCTCTGTGTACCCATCCAGACATAAAACAGAGGGGTGGAGCTGAGGTGACAAGTGGGTGTTCCCTCTTAGTCAGGTGACAGTATAGGTGTTCCTTCTCTCTGTGTACCCATCCAGACATAAAACAGAGGGGTGGAGCTGAGGTGACAAGTGGGTGTTCCCTCTTAGTCAGGTGACAGTATAGGTGTTCCTTCTCTCTGTGTACCCATCCAGACATAAAACAGAGGGGTGGAGCTGAGGTGACAAGTGGGTGTTCCCTCTTAGTCAGGTGAAAGTATAGACGTTCCCTCTCTCTGTGTATCCATCCAGACATAAGACAGAGGGGCAGGGCTGAGGTGACAAGTGGCCGTTCCCTCTTAGTCAGGTGACAGTATAGGTGTTCTCTCTCTCTGTATATCCATCCAGACATAAGATAGAGGGGCGGAGCTGAGGTGATAAGTGGGTGTTCCCTCTTAGTCAGGTGATAGTATAGGCGTTCCCTCTCTCTGTGCACCCATCCAGACATCAGACAGAGGGGAGGGGCTGAGGTGACAAGTGGGCGTTCCCTCTTCATAGTACAGACGTTCCCTCTCTCATGTAGCTTCTGCTCTGGTGGCCGCCGTTGGCTATAGAGCTCGTCCATAGGAGCATTCTTACAAGTCCTTAGCGTGTGGATGACTTGATCCCGTTAATAATGGAAGTCTAGGTGTCTCCACTTCGGGAAACACGATATTGCTTTAAACGTTTCCATATACACAGAAACGTCACGATTGCATTGCAGGTGTGAAGTCTCTCACTCCCTTCTCCAGCCGCCTCGTAAAATCCACCAGTGTTTAAGGTCATTGTTATAAAATCGCTGCTTGAGGTTTAAGCGTCTACAACATTAGAGCAATATTTATCCAAAAATCTGTGAAACAGAGGCATTGCTATAAAAATCTCCAGTTCATTTTCAGAAGACATGAAATAATGAAATAATATTTAGCAACTTTCAACAAACTAAACGAGAGTTTTTTTCTTTTCATTTTTTCGTTTCTTTCTGTTTCTTCGGATCAATTCCCGGCTTCCCCTGTCGTCCTCCGCTTTAATCTACAACAATTCCTTTAAAATCTCAACATTAAGCTCATTACATGGACTCTGTTCCCCTCCAGGTCGCTGGTATCTTGGCCTCCAGCGGAGATTTCGGGATTCTGTTCCTTTCAGAGGCTGAGTGGGATCCATAGAAATCATTATGTGGGGCTGAGGACGACTGATTTTTCTACAAGACAAAGTGAATGGAAAGTGTATGTTTTGCATAATGAAAGAGATGACAGAATGAGAAGGAAAGTCTATTAGTTAACCTCCCGTAACGCGCAAATGCAGAGACACGGGGAACAACGGCGCTCTCGCCAGACATTCCAACAAGCACTTTTAATCAAATCTTCTGCCAAGGACCAGAACTTTCTTTCATCTACTCCAATGTCCGGGAGATACGGGGAACGGTGGAAGAGAAATTCATTTATATTTAGTAAACTGCAATATTCATTTTAATGGTGAATATTCTGCAGCTTTTAGTGGCCTCACCCTGTATGCCGGATCCTCCACACCCCTCTTACACACTCTACCTGAAGAAGTGCAATGCAAAGCGCGTTGGCTGACATCTAAGGGGCATTAGCAGGGAGGAAGCGGTGGATTAGCGCAGCCCATTTATAATAAGGACGAACCGAATCCAGCCGCATCATTTGCAGCAGCTATAGATCATGTCCAAAGCTGGGGACACACCTGTCCAATCACCCTCAGATCCAACTGAACACACACAGCAGAGCAAGGTCATACACACAGAGAGATGCATAAATATTGGGACATGGGGGTAGATCCAGAACTACGTTTGCTGTACGTTTATTCGCGGAGCGTATTTTTGTGCTAAGCACGCCCATACTGTACACTTTAAATACAAACCCCCGCCTACTTAATGTATTTCAGACATATTTTGGACTCACGTAAAATTGTCACACCCACACGTAAGTATTTACATGATACATACGTGACTGGCCCATACGTTCCTAATTACGCTACGTTACTGAGCGTATTTTCTATGGTGCACATGCACAGTACTTACCAAAAGGCAATTTTACGTCTCTGCCACGCGTAAATTCGCTCACAAGCGTTGTTCTGGATCTGGCCCATTGTCTATGCAAAGATTAATAGAAATGCAAAAGTTGTGTTCCCCACGGGAAAAGGCTGTCTGGAAGGCGAAAGGATGTGGACAGGAGCCCACAGGGCTTTGGAAGGATGGACAAGGGAAGCCAGTGTCTCCCAGAACGTGTCTCCCGGCCTTAACTAAAGCAGCACATGGTTTGGCTCACTTAGGGAGGGGAGTTGTGAGCAGATTAGTAAGATCGTATTGGTGTGCACCAGGATTTTCTGGAATGTCCGATAAAAAACTCAAGTCCTGTCTTATATGCCTAAAGAAAAATGTTGGTAATTCTATTCCTGTAGAACCATCTCATATTCCACCAACAGAGGCCCTCTCCAGGTAATACAAATAGATTTTATACAGTTACCACCCTGTAGGAATTTACTGAGGAAGTTTTTAAGAGTATGTGCCAGCTTATGGGAATTACTAGCAAATTGCATACCTCATATCACCCACAAGCCAGTGGGAAGGTAAAAATTTTCACTGGCATTATTAAGAATAAGCTCAGTAAAGTAACAGCTGAGACCAGGTTACCTTGGCCTGATGCATTAACCCTAGTCCTTCACAGTATCAGAACCACTCCCAGATCTCCACTTAACCTGTCACCTGCGAGATTCTGTTTGGACGTCAACCCCATATCATGGTAGACCCACAGGAAGAATTGAAATGCAATAATGATGTGACTGTCCGTTATCTCATCCAGATGAGCAACCAGCTTAAGAAACAACAGAAGTGCATAAAATTGATAGTGCCAGACATGTCACAAAATAATTGTCATGATATTGAGCTTGGTGAGCTTGTGATGATTAGAAATTTCTTGCGTTCTGGTTGTCTAATTGACAGGTGGAAAGGACTGTACCAAGTGCTACTGACTAGCAGCACCTCTATAAAGTTGTGGAAAGGAATACTTAGATCCATTCATCCCACTGCAAAAGAGCCGTCAATCCGGAGGAGGTCTGTGACGAAGAGGGAATTGTGATGATTGCCAATAATCTTGAGTGCCTGTTCCAGGGAGACGAAGTTGAGGCTGATTAACTGAGGCGGAGAAACTGCGATCATCCTACCGAAGATGGAGTCCCCTTTTTCTCTCTTAACATTTCTGTTCCTTTTTAGTGTATTCTCTTCCGGATATGGTAAAAGGGTGGAGGAGACCAGGTCTGGTATCGAGGTGAAGGATGAGTATCAATCGGATGGTAACATGGAACCATGGGTTATGCCTAACACTATAGGTTCAGAGTATGAAAAGCGCTCTAATGCTGAGGAGAAGGAACAGTGTAAAGGATTATCATCTGAGGAATATTGTATCTGTAAGACTTGTGCCCCAGTGATGGAAAAGATTTATGTTCAATTGTGTCAAACTAAATATAATCCTAAATTTAACGGGGGACCCTTAGATCATTACAATGCTTTGGTAGGGAAGGTCTTAAACCAAAGTGAATGTTGGGTATGTTCCCATGTACCTCAGAGGCAAGATAATATAGGTTTAATCCCAGTCCCTCTAAACATCTCTGAGGTGCTTCAATTGTGGGTTGGGAGGCCCCTAGGGAAAAATTTCACTAACAACACTGAGGACCCACATGAAGTCATAGACCGTAGGATGGATGAAATCCTTCAATTAAAATGGGAGTTCCTTAGGTCACATAATATGTCTCTGTCCGCTGTAGGGGAGAAAGTTGCAGAATGGGTGTCATGGTTGAACCCAGTAAATTGGTTCTTAGGGTTAGGAGACTGGGCAAAAGCACTAGCTATCGGAGTAATCAAACTTATAGTACTGTTAATGGGTGTTATCATGATTATCGTGTTAAGTGTAAAATGTGTTCAGGGGGTCATAAGATGTTAGGGGAAGAGAACAGAAATGGTTATGACTGTAACTGAAAACATAAACACCGATGTTTTGTTCTATGATCCAACGGTTGAGAACTTATAATGCGATAGTTCTGGGTCTATTGAAGGGTGGTCTGTGGAAACCGAATCAAAACATCGGTTTAAAACATAAATGTAAACTTAATCTTTGCAAAAATTTATGAACAAAGGACCTCGAAAAAGTGCGGGAAAATATGAATGCGGATTTACACGAGTTCACGTGTGTACTTTCGCAGGCTTTTCTATCGCACGATATTACTCATTAATATACACACTGACATTCATATTTTCATAAAGGACTTGTTTATGTTTAATGTATAAATACGTTTCTATTTACTAAAAATGTATTTTATATTCGCAGAAGGTTTAATCAGCAAATTGTCGCCGATCAATGTATGAATGTTATACTTATATCATATTTAGACGTGTAGTGTAGAAAACAATGTTGTCTTAGTGATGCTATTGTCCACTGAAAGATCGCATAAAGCGATCGCAAGTTATAGGTATTAATAACATATGATATGAAATGTGTTATGCTGAAACAAAGAAAGACGCCAAGACCAATGATGAGCCAGGAATCCAGGATGATGCAAACGGTTACATCTTTGATCCCAACTGTTAAAATAACGATGCCAGGCTCTGAAGGATAGGCTTTTGTATTGAAGATTCGCTGAGTGCATTTGGTTTGCGCAGCTGTCTCAGGCTCCTGCACTTTTTGGATTAACTCTTTTCCTTTGCACTTTTTGGATTAACTCTTTGCCTGCCATTTTAAATACACTTTTGTGGGTTGGACCGCATCTTAGACTGGTTTAATTTTCAGGTATAATTGCGATTTACCGCACTGCGTACTTTTGAGGCTACAGACTCAACAATTGCATGAATGAAGATCTTTGTGGCATGTAGCAGGCATGTACGGAGATATCTGTGGCACATAGAGGGCATGTATGGAGATCTCTGTGATATGTGGGGGACATGTATAGAGAGCTCTGTGGCATGTAGAGGGCATGTATGAAGATCTAAGTCGCATGTAGAGGGCATGTATGGAGATCTCTGTGACATGTAGGGGGCATGTGTGGAGATCTGGGTCGTATGTAGAGGGCATGTATGGAGATCTCTGTGGCATTTAAAGGGCATGTATGGAGATCTCTGTGGCATGTAAAGAGCATGTATGGAGATCTCTGTGGCATGTAGAGGGCATATTTGGAGATCTGGGTCGCATGTGGAGGTCATGTGTGGAGATCTCTGTGGCATGTAAAGGGCGTGTATGGAGATCTCTGGGGCATGTAGAAGGCATGTGTGGAGATCTGGGTTGTATGTAGAAGGCATGTGTGGAGATCTCTGTGGCATGTAGAGGGCATGTATGGAGATTTCTGTGGCATGTGGGGAGCATGTATTAAGATCTCTGTGGCATGTGAAGGGCATGTATGGAGATCTCTGTGACATGTAGAGGGCATATGTGGAGATCTCTGAGGCATATAGGAGGCATGTGTGATAAGTGGCAGATTCCATGTGGTCAGTGAAATGCTCCCTATTCATGTCCTAGTAAAGGACAAGATCTGATGTTAACCCTTTAGAGGTAGATAATCATGTCTAAGATTTCCTGAATGCACAGACCTGTCTTCTATGGGTCAAGTTGCAGTCAGAACATTAGTTCTTTCTTAATGTATGGATGTAGTAAACTCAACACAGAGCTATCTCACTTTTTCCAGGGTGGGTCCCCCCTCTGTATTGCTGACATGAGAAACTTCTCACAATATCTAAATACAGATGGTGGCTGGAATCCAGGACCTCGCTCCCTGTGTAAAGTATCCATACGACAATACAAGCACAGCTGCAATATGAATGTAAGGGATATTATTTATCGTATGGAACCAGGATCAGAAGGCATGAAAACCCCCAGTAGACGGACATAAGTCAGGTCTATAAACTATGTTGTCGAGCCTCTCAACACAGAAAGAAGTCCCTGTAGATACTATAGCTGAACATGCCCCTACCTTTTGTTTTGAGTTCTTGTATGGGAAACATGGCTGAGCTTTCTTCACATTCAGCAACGTGATCTTTGTGGTCTTCGATGGGCACGTCTAACAACATCTATTACCTCTGTGGTCAGCCCAGCGCTTCAGAATGAACGTTTTCTGTCTTGTGGTTTTCCAGGGTCATTTATAGCACCATGTTAAGGTCTGTAGAAAAGTGTCCCAATTTACAGCATGCTACCAGTGACATACAACATGGAAGCGTTCCAGGATCGGGGAAGACCCCTGGAAGGGAACATTAAAGTGTTTAGGTTTTTGGTTTTGTTCTTTTTTTTTTTTTACTACGAGTTCCTTGCGTTCTTCTCGGCTGGACCATTATTTTGTTTTGATTGTGGAAAAATAAACCGCACTGTGTGCTTCGCAATGACAGCGACAGATCAGAAACAGGCCGAGTGTTGTAGAATGTCAAGGACACCAGGAACACATGTCATCATTATAGCCGTGTACATCTGTTGTGGTAGAGCAAGAAACAAGTGTTCCTGAGATGTGTTTCTGGATAATGACGTTTTTATCTGGCTGGTAATATTGTACATATAAGAGTAGCTGAATGATCATACACAAGGACATAGGATTTGGTAAAGAAATAAATATACTTAGGACAGATGGTTTTCTGTTTTTTTGCTGCGTAGGAAAGCACAGTCTACAATATTGTTTTCCTGTATCTGGTATGAGTTTATGTACAATTAGATAAATGGCTCTTGTTGGTGTGGTCTGTATCTGTTCCTCCTGTTCTCTCAGTATTATCTTAAATAAAATGCTGGATAAAGGACAGGACCATGCTAGTCATCCAGACACTGTTAGGGTGAAAATAATTGATTGTCCGATTCAGTTCCTGTGGTTGTAAAAATGTATAATAATATTTAATAAACATGAGTAGGAACTGAGAAGAATTGCACCTGCAAAACGATGGACAGTTATAGAGATACAACAGTAGAAATTGCAACTTTAATTGAACAATACAATCCCAAAGGCAACAATTATGAGAACGCAAAAATGAATAATAGTAAAGTAAAGGGAAAAGAGACGGAGTTTAGTTACATCACAAAAACAGCACAATAGCACATGAGTGGCTGGGCTTGGGTGTCTCTTGGATACTTGTGCTGTATGGTCAGAAGAGCGAGAGTGTTGTAAAATGTATCAGATATCATGGCTTGGAGATGCTTCCCAAAGTATTAAATGGTGGGAAGTTTGCAATGTCTTTCAAATGGCTACTGCTGGTTACGTAACTGGGCGTTTCCTGA
>WWET01002460.1:78044-109638 GCA_011038615.1 Limnodynastes dumerilii
CCCTTGCGCTGGCGCCCGCTGTCCTAGCGACGGCGGGCGTTGTTCTGGATCAGGCCCCCTTGAGTGTAACTTCATACAAGTGAGGGGTGTTGCCTCCCCAGGTCTGTGTAGAGTTTAGGATACAGCAGGGGATCAGGTCTGCAAAGTGGAATCTTGCTCAGTTGATGCACCCGAGGAGCCATTTGCTCAAGATTTATTTGGAAACCTTAGATATTTGGGGGCTGATCCAAAGGTCATACAATATATTCCCTATAGCTGTGTTCTCAACCTTTTTTTCAAAAGTACCAGTTACCCACTATAGAACCAGGTTAAGTACCACTCTGCAGATCGTATAGACACATATATATTGGTTTACCAGACCCTCCAACATGACCCATTCCATTAGGTACAATTTTATCCGCTCCTGGGCTTCTAACTGTCACTCATCTGGTTTAAATGAATTTACTGATATTTAAAAACAATTTCCCTCTTCAACAAAGGTGGTTACCATAGTAACTGACAGTTGGAAACTGAGGAGCAGAGTATTTTGTACCTAATGGAATGGGTCATGTTGGAGAGTATGTTTTACTTATTACATATTTTGCAGTGGTTTTATAGTACATTTTCTACATAATCCATTTAGTCCTCTAGATACCTTATTAAGTGTCTAGATTGCTGAATGGATTATGGTTTGCTTTTTTTTTGCATGTATTATGATAATGCTTTATTTCGCCAATTGCGCTTTCCCAATAGCATGTAGCTTAGGGTTTCACAGCGAGACATGAAGGGTTAAGGTTAGCCAGTAATAATAGAAGGACTAGGGTTAGACTGCGGGACACAGAGGGTTAGACTGTTAGGCAGTTAGTAGGAGAAGGCTAGGATTAGGCTGCAGGACAGGGAGGGTTAAGGTTAGGCTGCGTGAAGTGGATGGTTAGAGTTAGGCTGCGGGACAGGGAGGGTTAAGGTTAGGCTGCTTCAAGGAGAAGGTAAACTTACCTGTCACCCATTGCCATTTTTCTGAAATTGTTCGGCCACTGTCACCATTCTTCATTTTGATATCTCGTAATGACATCCCTGTCGCCACTCAGCAGTCTGGATGTGGTTTTTCGGAAAGAAGCCTTTCTAACAGCAAACTACATCCGTAATATAGGATCGCGCTTAGTGTAAGTTCACCACCGTTTTGGAGACTTACGATCATTGGGCCAGATCCTGAGCTACGTACAAGTGCGTATTTACGCCAGCCACTGTCGAAAAATTGCCTTTTTGCATTTACTGCGCATGCGCGTAACAGATTTTATGCAGCGTAACTCTGATCGTACGTAACTACAGCGTAAATACGAATGAAGGGGCGGGTCAACCATACGACACCCGGAAATACGCTTTGTGGGTGGAGAGAGGCATTTAAATCATATAGTATGGGCCGGGTTATGCCGTTACGTATGTCAATCCATTACGTCCGTCCGTACTTAGGCTTGGAAAAGTTAAGGTAGGGTTTGGCAAACGTAAATCAAGTAATTAACGGACGAGTGAGGGGTGTATCTAGGGGAGGGTATAGCACTTACGATAGCGTAAAATAAGTTACACGATCGTACGTAAAAAGAACTTAGGTCTGGATCTACCCCATTGTGTGTACTTAGTTCTTTATCCAGTCTGTTGTGCTTGGCTGTTATGCTACCGTACACAAAACACTGCACTTGCGCACAGATCCAGAGCCATATTCAGAGGTACGTCTGTTTTTAGTTGGGGTATTTCCAAATGCTATGGATATGTTCTGCTTGCGTTTCAGTCTGGATCAGGTCCCTTAATCTTTAAACTCTATACCTTTGATGCAAGTTCTATATGACTTGGGTTGAAATCCACAGTACACACTACCCCATCCTTTCTCTATGAGTCGGCATATTGGTTTACAGGCAATTCTTTTTTTTCCTCTGTATAATAAATACTTTGGAAAACTTTTTATATGACGTCTCTTAAAGTGAGATTGAGTAACTTGAAAGTTTATTGAACTTGTCTTCAGTGACTTCTAGAAAAGCCAAAAAAATAAAAACCGAGAACGGGTTTTTCTGTGTCTCTTTGTAGTTTTAGTAGTATAGGACTGAATCCAAAGATTGTTTTTTTTTTTAGCTTTCGGAAATCTGATCACAGGATCTGCGGGGATTTGCTCACCACTCCCCTCGCATGGTCAGAGTTATGAGATCTGTAACCTAGCTAAAGTTTACCAACCAATGCAAATGTAAAATGGAGGCGGTTCCAAATTCTCCATGTTTTGTGTGGCTGCTCGCTCCTTTCATAGGGCTGGCGGCTGAGAGGCATTCTTTTTATATTTTGGGGGGGGGGGGGGGGGGTTTTTTTGAGAGATGCTCATCAGTTGCTCTGATTGTGGACTGCACCCGGCAGCATTGTCAGCATGTCTCCCAGCCAGTAGCCTAACAGTGAATGGCTGTCAGCATGCTGATTGGTGGATGTTTGGAGCTATCCACCAATCAAAGTGCTAGCAGTCATTTACTGTATGCGAGCATGTGGAGAGACATTGCGGCCAATCCTCGGTTACGGCCGTCATGGGAATTACGTACACCTCGTACGTAATTCCCCTGTGTGGAAGGTTGTGCGCATGCACGCAACCTTCTTACGACGGCCTAAGGGTCAGAGTATGTAACGAACGTTATGTACGCTGGCCTTTACAAGAAAGGGGCTGTCCCCACCATTACGAATGTCGTAGACATGGTAATTAGGGGATGGGGCGGGGGAAGACCTGGTACAATCAGGTATGTGGCCATCAGGCTGCATAATTAATCGGAAATTTTATGGTAGGAATCTGGACACGTAAGTGTATAGATTTCCTACCGACAGAGAAGAGTGTATATGACCTCGGGCGCCCGTAGGTCTGGATCCGGCCCATTGTGAGACCGCAGGAGAGGTAAGTTATGATTCTTTTTATATTTTGGGGGGGGGGGGAGATATTTATTATGTGCAATATATTTTAATGTACTTCATTATTATTATTATTATTACTTATTGTACATAATAATAATAAAATCTGTTTTTTAAAACAATGGCCGTAAATAGGAAAAATTTGCAAACTTTTCCTTTATCTACTGGAGGTATGAAGTTTCTCAGTCTCCAGTCAGCATGCTGGCACTTACCTGCCACATAAATATAAATGACCTTTACCCCCACTTCCACTATTGTACTGTTAGTAGGTTGCACTGTGAGGTCATGGGAGATTTTGGAGTGGAGTTAATCAACAATAAATGCAATTTCTTGGAAATTGTTTCTATAACATCCGATGGAGCAACCGTCAGGAGTGGATTATAAATAGGTAATATACAAATGGTTAACATCTACTGATAAGAGCACAATATCTCTTACGAACACTATGTCCTTCATATCAATCCCTGCTCCATGACCGTCTAAACAAATATTTCTAATACCCCTTTCAGATCGCAGCCCCGGCAATTTCCCGGATTCACAGACCCGGGATATTGCCGGGGCAGCAGACGATCCCAGGGTCACAGACCCCGTTTCACACTGCAGGGCAGACCCGGGTCTGCCCTGTCATCATCGCACAGCGTAATTTGTTTACCGTTGCTCTGGCAACACTTGTTGCCAGGGCAATAGTAAAAAAAAATCCACCAATCGAGGTACATTAGGTGCTACCCGGGTTGAAAAACCTGGGTAGCACCTTTAACACTGCATCCCTACCCGTGTCAGACCCGGGAATAACCCTTCTTTTCTCTTGGGTTGAATTCCTGGATCTCCTGACACGGGTCCACCGGAAGTGCACCTTTCACATCTGCTCGAAATACCCGGGATTTTGGCGAAAATCCCGGGTATTTTGTGGTGATGTGAAAGGGGTATTAAGAGTGAGTTAGGTGCGGACAGATCCGCACTTAACTCACTTATTCAGCCCCCAACCAGCCCCCCCGTTTTAGATACCTTATGCCACTTAAGAGTGCCATAGAGCTACCTTAACTAACTGTGCGGTTTCCTTCTTAAGAAGGAAACTGTGCATGGAGATATGCTCTCTCCGCCCGCCCTGGTTAATCTAAATCTCCTCCCCCTCCCGCTTCAATCTAAACACTCCCCGAGGCCACTTAAGGCCACCTATTTCTTCCTAAACTACTCCGTGCTGTCTTTAACTGGTACATAGATTGCGTAAATGACCTACCACACATGCATAGTAGGTCATGTTTTAAATATCCGCACCTAAGCAGCCGAAGCTTCTTACGTGTGAATCAGGACCATTGACATAGTTTATCAACATTACTGCATCAACATCATTTTTATTACATTTTTACATAAAAGGTATATTTAATATATTATATTATTTATTCACTTCCCCTAAGTATATGATAATAGAAAGTTCCTTAAACAGTACAGACTGTAGTAATAGCTGTTGGGTATTTAAATTCTGGAGGGTATTTTGGGCTTCATTAACTAATAACAATTATCTGTAAGTGATAATTAACTAATTCAGGCTCGTTATTCCTTGCAAGCCTGGAAGCATCTTCTCAATCAAAGTAATTATTTGTTATTTACGCTTATTTATATAGTACCACAAATTGTCTGCAGCGTTTTACATAGAACATTAGACATTCACATCAGTCCCAGCCCCATTGGAGCTACATACTAAGGTCCCTAACACATTCATACACACACACATGCACACACTCTCACACACATGCACACACTCTCACACACACACACACACACACACTCACGGTTAATTTAGTCAGCAACCAATTAGCTTATCAGCATGTTTTGGAGTGCGGGAGGAAGCACACAGAAGAAACCCACACAGACACAGGGAGAACATTCAAACTCCAGACAGATATAAGGCCTAGGCCTGAAATTCAGAGCTGCACATAAACCTTTTTTTAGGTGCAAGTGTAGACCTGAGCAATACCATGTTGAACTGCAAGGGGAGGCAAATTTACATTGTGAAAGCAAAATTATATTTATGAGGTGAAATTTCTTAGCTCAACTCTGTTTCATAGATTAAACATAAAGTTATGCAGTATTTGAGTTCTGCGTGCAAAAGTAATGTATTTTCTATGCATGTTAACGATTTAAGATTAATGAGCACCCCTCATTTTGCAAAATGGTTGAGCTGAGCTGAGCTGTACACTTGCACCTGTTTTACCCTTACTCCCAAACTCTGAATCCAGGCCCTAGGCCGGGAATTGAACTCATGACCTCAGTGCTGTTGCTCAGCATCTTCATTTTGGGACTTATATTATGAAGAAGGAACATCATTGGTTATTCAGTGGGAAAAATATATGTTTAATATACAGGTATTATATTTGTATTATGTGTGTGTAAAGTAATTGTTTATTAGTCAGTCAGCTTTTATTACACTGGGAGTGAGAGGAGGTGGACCGTTAATGCATGAAATCTGATCTGGAGCACAAAGTATACTGTACATCAACATTTTTACCAATGTACCTCTATGGTGCCACCATCATACTGTCCCCTAATGGAATACAGTCCTGGCAGACTTTCTATAGACTGTGGTTTCATCCTCAAAGTCCGCTCTCAGTGACCTGGAATGAATCCTATTGTGTTAAAGCTAATAAAGCAATAATTCCTTGGTGCTATTAACTTGTTACTGGCTAAATAGTGTTTAATGAAATGATATTATAATTGTTTCAGCATGATTTATTGACTTACTAAGCCATGTCTTCTGGCACCGGGAAGGTAACTTTGTACGTTTTGGCATGACGATGTCCGTAGATATGCACTTGTGTTATTTTTGGAATTATGCTTTTGCAACGTTTCTTCTGCCAAAACTTAACAAGTGAAAAACAGTGACGTCCTGTAATAGAAAACATGAAAAAACAAGTGTGTTTACAAAGAGGGATTTTGTAATAGCTTTATGTCATTGGCTAGCTGACACGGGGCTTGGCCTAAAATAGTTTGGGTTAGGTCATAGATTAATTAAACCCAACACTGAATTGGAGCAGGTTATACATCTTGTTGGTTGAACTTAATGGGCAAAGGTGAACAATTAAACATGTATAACGAGCTGTCTAAGTAACTAGTGAGAACGTCCAGAGACGAAGACAAAAGAATGGACTGGGAATAAAAGCCATGCAGTAAAGAAATCAGAGTCATACATAAAGATAACGAATGTTTGCCTAGTAATGACATCACAGAAAGGGTGTAAGAAAATAAACAAGACGTTTTGTTTTATAAATGGGTAATAGCAAAGGTTCTCAAACTTTATATTATTACTAGTTATTATCGGGAACTTAAAGTGGCCCTGGAAAAAAAGGGGCCACATGAGGGCTGGATCAGCTATAGACTGGGCTAACAAAAATGTAAACGAGAGTATCAGAGCATAGAGAACCTTAATAAGAGCAGGGCAAATATATACATAATGTGGATGGGGTTATTAATTGCCAATTAATTACCCAAAAAATGTAAAAAGGGTTCAATCAAATACAACATCTATAGCCTTAGAGATTTATAGTGACCACGGGACAGATCCAGAACTACGGCCACCGCCCGTGTTTTTACACTTGCCGTGTGTGTAAAACCGGCCATTAGTACTTACTGCGCATGCGCGCTGCAGATGTTACGACACCCGTAATTACGCTTTAGGGGCGGGGTGAGGCATTTAAATCGTACAGTATGGGCGTGCTTAGCTGCATAAGACGTTCATCCGTTACGGCTGACAGGAGTCACGTATGGAAAAGTTAAGGTAGGGTTTGGCAAGCGTAAGATGGCAATAATACGGACGACCAAGGGGGGTTCCTTGGGGGGTATAATTTGCTTAGGTCTGGATCTGGCCCCACAATCCAATACTGACAGCATACTAGTGACCATACACCAATACAGAGAGCATTCTAGTGGTTAAAACCTAATAAAGAGAGCATCCTAGTGACCACTACCTAATATAGGACCCGCATGCTTTCTGTACGTGCGGGGGTATGGCAGTACGCATGAGAGAGGGGAGTGAACTCCCCCTGCCACGCCACACTTACACTGCCAGAACCCTGCCTTAAGTATCACTTATCCATGTCCAAGCTAGTGTACACCCCGTTAATTAGCGCTGATACCTTCTATATGTTAATTCTGATAGTTCTTCATTATAAATTACAAAAATATTACAATATATCTAATACAGATTCTCTATAGTACATTTATGAGTAAATACCTTGTATTACAAGAGTTGCAGAACTATCAGAATTAACATATAGAAGGTATCAGCGCTGATTAATGGGGTGTACACTAGCTTGGACATTTTAAGTAGAAACTCAATGGGGAGAAATTAATACATTGGTGATTAGCAGCAGTTCCTTCTAGCAGCCAGACAAACCTCTAAAAACATATTTGGTATCACTGATCCATGTGTATCTTCCAATCCCTGCCCCTACTGTAAATTTTACATCTTTCCCCGCCAACCTTTTGTGCTTTGTGCGGGCAGAGGGGAATATCCGCCCCGCTGAATGGAAATCCTATTGTATGGAACTAAGTTCCGTATGATAGGACTTACTATTGCAAATTTGGTGTAACATCTGAAGAGCGCATGCACCCTCCCATCAATATAGGAGTGCTAATGATCTTAGGTCTGGATAGACCTAAGATCATTAGGAAGTCAGGATCCGAGGATCCTTATCAGGGCTGGAAGCCGGTAGGGTGCACACGTGCACATAACGAATGCGGTCATTCTCCCCATACAGTGTGCAGCAAATGGGCGCAACTGTTACAGGATCCAGTCCAAATGCTAACAAAGCAGGTATCTAGTACACCGGATTTATATTGTTTTTGTAATAAAAGACAGACACTTTTCTTTTGTCATGGTTACTATGAAACTGGCACCTTTACTGAAATCTGTTGTCATCAGTTGCTGTGCAGCGCTTATCCCACAGAGTTAAAGAGCGCTTAGATAGGGCTCGTTAGAATTTTCTGGACTCCGGACAATAGAGAACACTTGACAGCTTTCACTAGACACCTCTTACTAATTACATTCTATTATCTGTTCTCCCTCATATTGTAATGTTTAGAAAACTTCAGCCCAAACGTTTTTTCTCTGAAGTTTTTCTTTTTTTGTTGTTTCTCTGTCTTTCCTTGTGCTAAAGTTGGAATTGGAATTCTATATTGCAAATCAGCACATAGGCTGAAAGCCTTAGGTCATTGCTAGGATTCCGAGGGTAGAATGTTTACAGCTCTATAAACACCATCCTTTAAACTTCTAGCCCAAGGAGGGAAGATTACTGGCTATTAATGAAACACCTTCACCTCAGCACTGGAGAAATATTCTGTTGCTGGAAGTGCAGATAGGTAGAGAGATCATTTTTGTGAAGTTTATTTACAGGATAAACTACTGACGGCTGACTATGGCATTCACAACATGCATACAGAAATGAACAAACGGACAACAATATGGCCTTTAAAAGGGGGCATAGATTTATTGATGAAATATAAATGGACTATGAATTTAGCCATAGACAAAGGTGGCGCCGATAGCCGGTGGGGAGTCAGCTAAGAGGAGGTAACTCGGAATGGAGAACAGGAACTTCCTGTCCTCGGTGCTCTGGAGGTAATGGTCAACGCAAGAGAACAACCCTTGTCACAATAGCACACACTGAGGAGAACCGGGGAGGCCAACCGGGAACCAGCCAGCCGGCATAGCTTCCTGCTTCATCCTGAACGGGTGTGTCTTCCCTGTACCATACCTTACGCATTGGGACTAGTGCCAAATATGCTGATGACCCCACCACTACCACCAACCTATGCTCCATCAATGCCTATAGAGGCAGGGACGAAAAGTCTAGAAGAAGGCTGTACCCTATTCTAACTATACTTTTATACCCCATAGCGCTAAACCCACCCCTTGAGCCCACCATCCTAGCTAGCTCACTAACCTACTATATGCCTGCTATGCCTGCCTCGAAGCCGGGTATTTACCATTGATCTTGCCAAATTCGGGCATTCTCCTTTATTTGCAACATGTATATAATACGTGTACTTGTGATATATGGCAGGGACTGAAGCTTTGCCTATGGTGTTCATAGACCTAGCAGCAGTTCTGTCCATACCTTTTAGGGTCATCAGCCATTGTGATGCTGATACAGGCTGGAAGTAAGATATTTACCTGTCCAGCGGTGTCATGATCTTTTCAATTCCCTGCTTCTGCATTTATTTATTTTTTTTAAATATCAGGAAATAGTTAATTTCGAAGATCTACAGTATAATAGACCCTAGATCTGATTTTACCCTCACTTCAGTTTGAGATTTAGGATATCGTTATATTATTCCCAAGCATGTTTAATCTGCTCTACTGTGTTAGCCTCAAATACCTCAAATGGGAGGTTATTCTACCATGGCTATTAATTACTCTTTCAGTAAGGTCATTTTTCCGAACATTTCCTCTGAATCTACCACCCTCCACTTTATACACATGCGCTTGTGTTCTAATACACCTAATCCTTTAAAAAATGCCTCTTCCTTTAGTTGGTTACCCCCTTGATATATGTGAAATCTGCTATCATATCTCCCCTGTCCCTTCTCTGCTCCGAGCTTTACATGTTGCTTCCTCCAGACTTTCTATGTATGCTGTGTGACACAGGCCATGCTCTCCTTTCTCAAATGTATTTGTGTCTTTCTAGAGATATTTCCTCCAGAACTGAAACCAGTATTCCAGATGAGGATTGTACCAATGACCTATAAGAATCCTTAAGAACTGAGTACTCTGCTTTATATTTCACAACAGTTAAACTTTAAATCAAGTTATTGTTAGCTAAAAGAACCCTATAATTCAGTTATGCAGCATTGTATTTAAATGTTCTTCTTACATAAACAAGTATATGTATAAGAACACCAGGGGCAAGATTTACTGAAGTTGTGTTTGTTAAACTCGCTGAAGCTTGGTTGTATTTACCGGCGAGTTTAAACTCACCGTATTTACTAATGCAAACTCGCCGGAGATGATGGATTTTCAAACTCATCGTAGTTTAGATCGCTATGGGGATTTTTTAAAGTCAAAACATATAAATCGCTGGATTTACTAAGGGGCAAGTCTTAAAATAGCTGAGGAATGGGCCAAAACTCGCCAGAGAATATAGAGGTGGTTGTGAGTTTGCTCAAATCGCTGGCAATTGGTCAGCAAGTAATCATAGGCCTATAAAAAGGACGTCACATGGGCGAGCAGCTAAAGGTTATTGTTATTTAGAGAACAACAGCGTTTTCAGTGAACCTGATGCACAAAGCATATTTCATGGCAGCAGTGTCCATGCTTAGGACCACACCAAGGCCTGGAAAAACATCACCAGTCCCAGGCAACATATACCATGTCATGTGCGTATCTTTGGCCTGCGTTTGGTCCTGGACTCCTTGTCTGACCAGGAGGTGGTGCAATTGTTTCTCCACAACTGAATTAACATCCTCAGCCTTTATGAGCAGGAGAGAAAGGATTGGGAATCAGCAACATCTTGGTCTCCTGCGGTGTCTGGGCTGCACAAATTAATGTGTGCCATCCACTATATGGCCACAGCCCACAGGCTCTTTACAGAGTGGTTGGCATCGCAAACATATATCTGCTTCCCCAGCCATGATTCAAAGTGACTTGACCTTAAGTTAGCCTTTTATAGACTCTCAGGATTTCCGAATTTCCTGGGAGCGATAGATTGCACTCATATAGTGCTGAGACCACCTAAAACCAGGGTGCACCTCTACACTAATCGATGACTGAAGTTCAGCTAACCTCATAAATATGCAAGCACTCAGTCAGGAAGGGGCCTGTATTGCAATAGTGTCTGTGATGTGAACTCTCACAATTTTAGAACAAACGCTGTCAATTTTAATGAGTTTAATGCAATCACCAGTGAGTTTAAAGGAAAATATTATTTCAGCATTAAAACACTATTTTAATACATATTCCGGCAAATTACAGTAAGTTTCACACAAACTTGCCATGATTATAATCGCTAGACGTCGCCATTGTTTCAAAATCCCTGTTGAGACTCTCCTCTTAGTAAATCCGGCAAGTTTAAGAAAAAAAATGCCGGGAAACTCCAGTGACGTGTGATGATTTTTACTGCCGATTTAACTCGCCCCTTTGTAAATCTGGCTCATGTAATCAGATGAGAAAACTCCAGCCAGGAGGTGATGGTCCAGGATTTCTCCAATAAACTACCTGCATGGTGCATCAGTGTCAATCAGCTGCAAGGGCCTCCTGTCAATCTCTGCAGCCGCTAACTCTTCTGTATGAATTATTGGTCCCAGCAGGAGAGGTGAGTGGGGCCAATATGGGGACTTTTCCCTAGAGGAAAATGGTCTACTTTAACGGCCACCTTCTACTGTTACCAATAATTGGTCAAGTGTGCACCCAGCTTAAGGATGCCTTGTCCTGAGAAACTATAGTAAGCACTAAAATAGGCCCATCTAGCATAAGCCCCATAGCCAGGGATCTTTGTTTAATTCAAAAACCGTGTAATGTCCAACGCTGTGCATTTCTGTGGACAAGAGCACTTCATAAAATATCTTTATTTCCCCGAGGCGGTGTATGTGAACGTTTCCATAATTTTATGTTACATATGTTCGCTGTCTCCTAGGAGTACTACCACAAATCACAATGATACATTTTGCACATCCTGCCATTGATCAAAACCTGGAGCAATGGTCAATGTCTCCCTGGATAGGTTAGATCCCTTACAGCGGTAATCCTCCATCGCTGTCGAGGCAGCAGACCCCTCTTGCTCCGACAATTACAAAGTACCTTCTGTGACTGACAGCTCTAAATGTTAACAAAAGATTCCGACCACATCTCCAAGAACCTCGCCAGCAGACTTCTTCCGAGACATATGAACCAAATACATTTGTCAGGTATTCCTCTTGCATACTTTCCAATCAGAGAATGTTTCAGTGACATATCCTCAATTTTTTTTTTTTTGTACAAAGAGTTTGGCTTGTCTTGCGTCCGTTTAAGCCCTAAAACGTAAATACACCAAATTTGACATGAAACTATGTGCAGGTGGGGAGACGGAGCAATGAAATAAATCAAGAAAAAGTCAGAACCACATTTCTTCGGCCCTATACACACACAGAACTGGTTACTTGGATAATTGGAAAGACTTGCATAATAGACTAACTACTTCAAGCTTGTGACCACAAACCCCGCTCTGTTGGCCGGGGCTCCGTGTTTGGAAACATGCGAGTGCACTTGTAGCTCAGGTGCTTCCATATAAAAAAAAAGAAAATGGACACAAATGAATTGCGATAACTTTGAATTGGAGCCATAAAGGTGGCTTTGATACAGGGGGAAAAAAAAAAGTTTGATTTTGTGCCACGGACTTTTCTGTTTAACCATCATTCTGCAATGCAATCCTATACATTGTGTTTCATGTTCCTCAAAGAGAAAAGAACATGTAATAATTAATTTAAAATAAACCCCAAATGGAGAAAGTATTGTGTGTTTTGGCTTTTTCAACAAGGATGAAATCATTTTTCTCTTTTAGATGCTTCGCTGCCAATGTTTTGTTTCTCATCTGAGGTTTGGAACTAATGTGTCTAGGTCTGTCCAATGAGGACACACAGACCAGGCCCTTAATGTTTATTTAAGAGCAGTCAAATACCAGCTCAGGTTTTACATAGAGGAACAAGAGCCAGGGACATGCGAGCTAAAGGTTCATGGGTACTGTGCGCGGGACAGCTCGTCTTAAAGGGCGACTAATCCCACTGTTTGATTTTAATATACATCAAAGTCCATAAATGACTGAGCTGAGTGCTATACCTGACATAACTGGGCTTGTAGCTTAGTATGTAATTCTTTATTAAAAAATAGTTTTGCCAAATTAAAATCATCATGCTGGGTATTACAGAGCGCTGGAAAGATTTCAGACTTATTCTCCAACATTGCATGTTGGAGTCTCAGGAACACACTGTTACTGCCATTTAATAAATTGGTTTTGTATAAGTGACCTTCCTGTGTAACTGATATAATTGTATACCGATATTTGCCATCATAGTTTATCCAGCGTTTGAGGCCAGGTTGCTAAGTGTAGTCATTTGGACCATATTCACAGATCTGGATGACTCAACCGTCTTGCCCCTATTCCGCCCCGCCATAGGGCCACCTTAACTATCTGTGCAATGTCCGGACAGACATTGCCTCCACTCCACCCTCTCCGGCTAATCTAAATCCCTCCCCCTCCCACTTCTACCTAATCCCTCCCCTAATGGCACCGCCTATTTCCACTTAAACTACTCCGTGCGGTCTTTAAAGACAGCAAAGAGGCAATCTACCGAACTGGTATGTAGATTGCGTAAAGGACTTACTACACATGTGTAGTAGGTCTTCTACTAAGGATACGCACCTAAGAAGCAACTGCTTCTTAGGTGTGAATATGGGCCTTTATCACAACCTATATCCTATAAATGGAAGTTACAACGTTTCTGCAGACTATCTTAGGCTTCTTATCTAACAATTATCAGTGTGCTTCACTGTGCAAAACAGAGACCCGCATTGACCCCATTCAAACCCCCATCTCTCTCTCTCTCTCTCTCTCTCTCTCTCTCTTCTCTCTCTCTCTCTCTCTCTCTCTCTCTCTCTCTTACCTGAGACTTATGTTATACGGTATAATGTTTTGTCTCCCTTAGTAGAGTGCACTGCTCCTAAAGTTTCAATGCCGGTTGGTGCTTAAAAGCTTGAAAGTGATAGTTGGCTGCATTCAAATGGCCCGGGCAAGTTTATTATTATTACCCACAACAAGGATCGTGGCAGTGGCGTAAGTTCAACCCAGGCGCCCGCAGAAAAGATAAATTTTGGTGCTCCCACCTCCTGACAGTGATGGCTGCAGCAATCTCCCCCCCTTCCTCCTCACTGCCGGCTGGGTGTGGGTCCACGGAAAGAATGGCCCTATTTCGATAGGACAGTTTCCTCCCAGCAAGTTTCGAAGTGGCTGGGATTTCGATGGCATATGCCTCAATGTGGCAATCGATCCATGGAGCACCGAGCTTTCAGTGCTCCGAAAAGTAAGTAAAAAAAGTTCCCCCACTTGTTTCCCTAATTCTAACCCTGACCCAGCCTGACCCTAATCCTCCCTCCTCTGCAGCCTGACCCTAACCCACCATCTCCTGCAGCCTGACCCTAATTCTTCCTTCCCTGCAGCCTGACCCTAACCCTCCCTACCCCGCACCCTGACCCTCCCTACCCTGCAGCCTGACCCTAACCCTCCCTACCCTGACCCTCCCTACCCTGCAGCCTGACCCTAACCTTCCCTACCCCCCACCCTGGGGAGGTTACTCTTGTCACTATGCGGCGGGACGCAGGCTGTAAATGACGTTGTGTGACCCCAGGTCACGCAACGTCACTTCAACAGGGAAGGAAGCCGGTGATGCGCTGCAGTGAGCGCAGCTGCAGAACCACAGGTAAGTAAGTTAAGAATGGACTCTAGTACTCTGTAAGTGGCGGGGGGGCCTGTGCTGGGCCCCCCTAGCTCAGGGGCCCGGTCGCAAGTGCGACCGCTGCGACCCCTATAGCTACGCCACTGGGTTCATGGGTACTGTGCGCGGGGCAGCTCGTCTTAAAGGGCGACTAATCCCACTGTTTGATTTTAATATACATCAAAGTCCATGAATGACTGAGCTGAGTGCTATACCTGACATAACTGGGCTTGTAGCTTAGTAGGTAATTCTTTATTAAAAAATAGTTTTGCCAAATTAAAATCATCATGCTGGGTATTACAGAGCGCTGGAAAGATTTCAGACTTATTCTCCAACATTGCATGTTGGAGTCTCAGGAACACACTGTTACTGCCATTTAATAAATTGGTTTTGTATAAGTGACCTTCCTGTGTAACTGATATAATTGTATACCGATATTTGTTTTGTATAAGTGACCTTCCTGTGTAACTGATATAATTGTATACCGATATTTGCTATCATAGTTTATCCAGCGTTTGAGGCCAGGTTGCTAAGTGTAGTCATTTGAACCATATTCACAGATCTGGATGACTCAACCGTCTTGCCCCTATTCCGCCCCACCATAGGGCCACCTTAACTATCTGTGCAATGTCCGGACAGACATTGCCTCCACTCCACCCTCCCCGGCTAATCTAAATCCCTCCCCCTCCCACTTCTACCTAATCCCTCCCCGAGGTGGCATGACCCCGCCTCTTTCTACTTAAACTACTCCGTGCGGTCTTTAAAGACAGCAAAGAGGCAATCTACCGAACTGGTATGTAGATTGCGTAAAGGACTTACTACACATGTGTAGTAGGTCTTCTACTAAGGATACGCACCTAAGAAGCAACTGCTTCTTAGGTGTGAATATGGGCCTTTATCACAACCTATATCCTATAAATGGAAGTTACAGCGTTTCTGCAGACTATCTTAGGCTTCCTATCTAACAATTTTCAGTGTGCTTCACTGTGCAAAACAGAGACCCACTTGGGAAGCATTGACCCCATGCAAACCCCCATCTCTCTCTCTCTCTCTCTCTCTCTCTCTCTGTTACCTGAGATTTATACGTTATAATGTTTTGTCTCCCTCAGTAGAGTGCACTGCTCCTAAAGTTTCAATGCCAGTTGGTGCTTAAAAGCTTGAAAGTGATAGTTGGCTGCATTCAAATGGCCCGGGCAAGTTTATTATTATTACTACCCACAACAAGGATCGTGGCAGTGGCGTAAGTTCAACCCAGGCGCCTGGAGAAAAGATAAATTTTGGTGCTCCCACCTCCTGACAGTGATGGCTGCAGCAATCTCCCCCCCTTCCTCCTCACTGCCGGCTGGGTGTGGGTCCACGGAAAGAATGGCCCTATTTCGATAGGACAGTTTCCTCCCAGCAAGTTTCGAAGTGGCTGGGATTTCGATGGCATATGCCTCAATGTGGCAATCGATCCATGGAACATCGAGCTTTCAGTGCTCCGAAAAGTAAGTAAAAAAGTTTACTAATCCTTTCCCTAATTCTAACCCTAACCCTCCCCTCTCATTACCCTAACCCTAACCTTCCCTGCACCCTGACCCTAACCCACTGCAAATTTAAAGTTTGCAGGGAGGCGCCGAACACACTAGCCCCGGCCCTGCCCTCCCCTCTCACTACCCTAACCCTAGCCCTCCTTCCCCGCAGCCTGACCCTAACCTTCTTTACCCCACACCCTGGAGAGGTTACTCACCTTTCCCTGCGGTCCAGCGGTAGCGGCGGCGGAGGGATATCGGTGGCGATGGAATTTGCAAATGAGAATGGGTGAAGTTTGCTGAGCGGCATATTCACCCATTCTGTAAAAAAATATAGAAACTGGGCAGTATTCGAAATAGGGACATCCGAAAAGGATGTCCTAATTCGGAAATCAAAGTTTCTGACCGGGGATTGCAACCGCTGCCGGCTGATGCTGATAATGTCACGCCCTACAGCCTGTGTAAGGGAGCAGGTAGGGGAGAGGAGAGGAGGTCTATATGTAATGTATCTATTATTTAACCAAATCTCAGGATGCTGTTACAGTAAGTATTTCAGCGGTCTTCCCATATACCCCCCTTTCCCTCCCCCTAATAGCTGTTATTAGGGGGAGGAAAGGAGGGTATGTATATGGAGACCGCTGGAATACAGAGCCAGCAGGTGTGCATGTCAAAAAATAAATAAATAAAATTATTAATAATTTTTTTATAATACAAATGTTTCTTTCTACTACATTAACACTTTTCTCAAACAATCTGGCTGGTACATTGTGAAATATATAGCACTTGCCCTTATTTATCAAACCCACTTAGGGCCTGATTCAGAGGCTGAAAATAAGAACTTAAAGTTACACCTGGGCAAAACCATGTTGATTTCAGGGGGAGTCAAGTTAATTTTATTCTATGCATGCAGGGAGAATGCTTTGCTTTTACTTATTGTACACATATACCTGATCAGCTTCACTTTTAAACTGCTAATTAGACTTGAGCTGGGAAACATCACCTTTTAACTATAATACTGTTGCAACAAACTAAATTTGACTCCCCTGAAATCAACATGGTTTAGCCCAGGTGTAACTTTAAGTTCTTATTTTCAATCTCTGAATCAGGTCCTTAGAGTGTAAGCTTGTGAGAGTAAGCTTACCCACCCAGTGTTGTTTATACCATTGTTGCCTACTTTTGCAAATGAATATCAGGGAGATTGTAAGAGCACTATCAAGGTGCTGCACCAAAGGGGTGTGTCCTGTAGCGCCAAAGAGGTGTGGCCTGTGAATAGCTCCACCCATAGGTGTATCTAGCACTGCCAGAAAAACTATTTTACAATAAAAATTTCAGAATTTATTGATTATTAAATTGTCAGTCAATACTTTCATTACTATCTTTATAGAAAAGCTAAAAGTGACGCTGCAGCTGATTAACAAGAAACTTTCATTACTTCTTGGCCTCCATGAAATTGGTCATCTCCATAGACCTCAATGGATGAAATTAGAATCAGGGAGATTACCAAACACTTCAGGGAGTCAGGGAAATCACCCAATCTTCAGGGAGTCTCCCTGATATTCAGGGAGAGTTTGCAACTATGCGCTAAAGCCATCCTTAGGGTGTGACAATACTCTGAAAGCAAGTTTACTAATTACTACTCTATGAGGACAGAACCCTGGTACACAAATAAGCGCTGAGGCGGAAATATCTATAACTTTATCCCTTTTAGTAAATGTATAATTTTTTTTTAACTAAATAATCAAAAAAAATTTGTTTTTGGGACTTTTTAGTTTAAAATATGTTTGTTAAATACAGACCTTCTAACATGGAACCCCTTCCACCAGGTACACAATACTCCACTCCTGAGCTTCCAACTGTCACTCACCTGGTTTTAATGAATTAACTGATGTTTGAAAAACCCTTTTCTCTGCAACAAAGGTGGTTACCATAGTAACTGATTGTTGGAAGCTCTGGAGCAGAGTATTTTGAATGTGGTGGAATGGGTCACGTTGGAGGGACTGGAATCTTTGTTAGCTTCATTCATTGTTGCCTTGAATTAAACACAACTGCATGAACTAAAAAGCTGTGGGCTATATCATAAGACTTAGCTAGAGGACACTGCAGGACAAGAATACACAGCCACGTTTGAAAGTTACACCGCTTTTAATCATTGCACTAACGGCAAATTTATCAATGGGACTTGTTCCACTTAAACAAAATGCCTGAGACTTCATGTTAAACTGTAGCGATTAGTCAGTGAGAAATTATAGGCACTTTGATGAATAAGCCCCAAGTAATGAGAGATGACCTCACATTTATCTCAGGCTAAATAAATAGGATGCTTTAATGGAGGCACATCTGAACTTCATTTGCTGACTCTCTTCCCTGCTGCTGCTTCTTTATTAATGAATTAACTAATAGAGTTATAGAATATGGAGGAGTTTAAGGACAGCTGTGCATGACATACAGTGGAAGGTATGACTCTGAAACCCTTGTGTTAATAAAAGCTCCCTGCAGTTTGATAAGTGCTTTATATGCCCTCAAACAAACCGTCTACATGTGATTGCAAAACTGATTGAAAAATATTTTTATCCACTACATGTGGTTACCATAGTAATGGATCGTTGAAAGCTCAGGAGCAGAGTATTTTATACCTAATGGAGTGGGTCATGTTGGAGGGTCTGGTGATTCTAAATGTGTGTAATGCCATACCTCACAACTGTCTGAATTCAAGGGTAGCAAAAAGGGTGGTGCTTATGGGAAAATGGATGGAGTTAAGACCTGGGCGGGGTTTGGGTGGAACGGAGCGGGGCATATTTGTCCCGATTTCAGGGCTCTAAATGTTGGATTTAGACTATAAGGCAGTGGTTCCCAAACTGTGCGCCGCGGCTCCCTGGGGTGCCGCGACGTTCTCACCGGGGTGCCTCATAATGTTTCTATTTCCTATTTTATTCTATTCTATTTTTGTCTTAGGGGTGCCTTGAAAAAGAATGTTGAGACCCTAAAGGTGCCTCGAACTGAGAAAGTTTGGGAACCACTGCTATAAGGTATAGTAATGCTTGCATTTGATGTACAATATTAAGCGGTTGACCCAGAGCTGCACCTATTTTTCTTTTAGGTGTAAGTGCAGCAATAGTTAGCACTGTGTACAATGGGAGCAAGCCATTGCAGCGAGCCATGCCTCGGTTCCTCCCACCAAATTCAGATCTGTAATTGAGGCAAAACACCATTTTCACAAAAAATGAGGATTTCCTGCTTCCTGCCTCTGACAGGAAGTGTCACATGACTGTGATCAGCCAATCCCGGAGGGCTGGACATACAAGCAGGTTTGTGGAGACTTTTTTTTGCTAAACAACTACAACTTTATTGAGCTGAGTGGAAAAACTCAACAGAATGCCTGGGATGAGTTATATCAGGGCTGCAACTATAGTGGGTGCTAGGGGTGCAGTTTCTATGAGGCAACCATCCCCTCTGCACTCACCTTTAACCCAATCCGGTACTTCTTTATCTTTGCGGCCCCCTGCTGCAGAGGCCGCTGGCCACGCTACTTACGTAGTATTATTTATTTTATTTTTTCTCCAGCAGAGGGCGCGCGCGCGCACACGCTCCGCCGGTGCTGCTGCAGCTGTGGTGTGTGTGTGTGTGTGTCCCCGTCCCCGGGACACACACACACCCACCACATGTGTGTCTCTCCGTCCCCAATGTCGTCCGTCCGTCCCCCCGACAACATTTTCTGGGGAGAACACTGATGAGAACACATTTGACAAATGTCACAAAGTTGAGAGTTGGATACTAGACAATATATGGTAGCATGTACCAACCAACCTCAATCTTGTGAGCTGTGAGGTGGTTCAATTTGATTAGGAAGGACTGTAAATGAATGTTATTCATATTAATAATTCTTTAGGAGCAAAAATACATACATTTTTTTATTGATTTTAGCATTTTTTAGCAATTTAAAATAAAATACAGATCCAAAATCAAAACCAAAACTTTTTTTTTTTGACAACCAAAACACAATGAAAATTTAGAACCAAAACACTTGACTCGGCGCTCATCTCAAACTGAGATGAACTTAAACTGCAAAATGTATAAATAAATATGTTTTAAAACACACTCTGCATATTCCACTATACTGACATTTTTTTTAAAACTGAATAGCAGCATATTGTGGCATATTTTGCTCAGGAATTATAGATATTCATTTTAAAGGTTTTTTTATGTTTAAAAAATGATTACAGGCCTGGCCAAGTTGTGACTCTCCAGGTGTTGTGAAACTGCGATTCCCAGCATGCTCTGTCAGGTATCAGCTATGGCCATGTAGTTAAAGCATGTTTATAAAGTTGCTCATTTTCAGTATGACCTATTCCGTAGTCGCTATTATAGGACACCAATGTTCACCATAGTAACACCATAAAATATCACCTGGGGAATTTACAGAGCTATAAGGCTTCATTTACCACCTCTCCGGGCCTTTCTCAGTGTAATTGTGCATATGAGACACTTGGCACTGGATCACCAGTTACGGATGAGTTTCCATGCATTCAGCATGGATTGTGGGTGCCCAACTGTTGTAGAACTCCCCATCAGACACATTATCCTTCATGGCATGGCTGCAGACTCTATGCCAACCTCTGCTGTGTTTATATAAAGTTATACCTGGTATGCGAATAAGAAAATCTGACCATAGAAATTACTGCATTATAGAGGAAACACTGGTAGATGATTGAAGTAAAGCAGAATGACTGAATATTTCCTTCTCCTTCATCACAAGCTTCAAAACCAATAATTAAACAGCTGCCAAAGCTAGTTATGAAGCTTCCGTGGTAATGGAGAACATGCTCTTTATAACATTGCAGTAACATAATTGATTATGCTGGAATACGTGAAGTTGTACGGACTCGAACGAAAAGATTCAAAATGGACGGTCCAGCTTCCTGCAAAGGGCAGTACGGTGGCTCAGTGAGTAGCACTGGTGTCTCACAGCAATGAGGTCATGAGTTCGATCCTGGGACTAGGCCTTATTCATGTGGAATTTGTATGTTCTCCCTGTGTCTGTGTGGGTTTCCTCCAGGTACTTCAGTTTCCTTTTAGTAATAATAAAGGGCCCAGTAGGGACAAATAAGTTTAGTGCTAAAAATTAATTGCAATAATTGGTAAATGTGCAGAGTATAGATAGGTTTAGTGTGTTGAATATGCTCAGACTTACGATGACAGAAGACCCCCTACTTTAAGACTTTTGCACAACTCCCATTAAGAATCCCGAATTCCAAAAACAGGACAAAATAAATCTCGCCCTGTTCTGCCCCACAAAAATCAAGACATTGGGGTGAATCCAGACCTACGGGCTAGTTACGTTAGAACACGTGTTTACGCTAGCATTATTACTAGGCACTACCTCATGTGTACTTTGGACGTTTTACGCTGCCCAAACCCTACCCTAACTTTTCCTGGCGTAAGTACTGATGTACGCAATGGATTTACGTATGTGACGGCCAAACCCAGCCCAAACTGTCCAATTTAAATGCCTCCCTCTGCCTCCAAAGCGTAATTACGGGTGTCGTATTGCTGCCCCCGCCCCTTCATTCATATTTATGCTGAAGGTACATATGTTAGGAGTTACGTGGCATAAAATCTGCCGCGCACATGCACAATAAATACAAATGGGTGAAATTAGGTCATCGCCTAGCGTAAATACGCTAACGTACTTAGCTTAGGATCTGGCCCATTGGGAGGTATGCTTTGCACGGCCCTAATGTAAAATGGGGATGGTTTGGAAGTCAGGACACAGCGCGGGTGTCTCTCTGTATAATGTAAATGCTTCCCCCTCCCATGTAGCGGATTCATTCTCAGCAGCTTGCTTCCAGTATAGAACTCTGGATGCAGAAGATTTGAATCCAAAGTGGAAAAGTGGCCGATGCACAAAGCGTGTCAAAAGAGGAACTATTTTTTTCATATGTATCAATTAATCTAAAAAAAAAAAAGATATGATTTAATATTGATGTCCATAACCATTCAGTAAAAAATACACAATACATGTACTTAATAAAATAAACATCACAATAAAAAACACATTAAAACAATACAACTGTACTACTCTATATGGGGGAAATAGTATATTGAATATTCCACCTCAAAGGGCAGATAATCAGATTAAAAAGTCTGCACCTGTATTCTAGCACTATTGGAATACATTTCATTAGCCAGTAGCTTAAAGAATCTGTGAATATACTAATATTTTAGGGGTGTAGCATGTTCCAGCCACGTTTCGAATACTGACAGTTAACTTGTCGGCACTAATGTGATGACAGGGTTTACTCAGCAATCTTCCAAAGGAGAGAGTGTGGACACAGCATAGGCGAGCTCAGACACAGAGCAGAGAAGAGAGTAGAGGCAGAGTGGAGGAGAGAGCAAAGGAGAGAACATGGACAGAGCAGAGAAGACAGTAGAGGCAGAATGGAGGAGAGAGCGTAGGAGAAAACATGGACAGAGCAGAGAAGAGCTCAGGCAAAGAGTAGAGAAGAGAGTAGAGGCAGAGTGGAGGAGAGAGCGAAGGAGAGAACATGGACAGAGCAGAGAAGAGAGTAGAGGCAGAGTGGAGGAGAGAGCGTAGGAGAAAACATGGACAGAGCGGAGAAGAGCTCAGGCAAAGAGTAGAGAAGAGAGTAGAGGCAGAGTGGAGGAGAAAGCGAAGGAGAGAACATGGACAGAGCGAAGGAGAGTGCCTGGATAGAGTGGAGGAGAGAATAGGGACACAGTGCAGGAGAGAGCCTGGACACAGCGGAGGAGAGAGTAGGGGCAGAGTGGAGGAGAGAGTAGGGACAGAGCAAAAGAGAAACTAAGGACAGAGCAGAGGACTGAGTAGGGACAGAGCGGTGGAGAGAGTAGGGACAGAGCGGAAAAGAGAGCAGGACAGAGCACAGAAGAGAGCGCAGAGTGGAGGAGAGAGTGAAGGAGAGAACATGGACAGAGCAGAGAAGAGAGTAGAAGCAGAGAGGAGGAGAGAGTGAAGGAGAGAACATGGACAGAGCGGAGAAGAGCTCAGGCAAATAGTAGAGAAGAGAGTAGAGGCAAAGTGGAGGAGAGAGCGAAGAAAAAAACATGGACAGAGCGAAGGAGAGTGCCTGGATAGAGTGGAGGAGAGAGTAGGGACACAGTGGAGGAGAGAGCCTGGACACAGCAGAGGAGAGAGTAGGGGCAGAGTGGAGGAGAGAGTAGGGACAGAGCAAAAGAGAAACTAGGGACAGAGCAGAGGAGAGAGTAGGGACAGAGCGGTGGAGAGAGTAGGGACAGAGCGGAAAAGAGAGCAGGACAGAGCACAGAAGAGAGCGTGAACAGAAGAGAAAGCGGCAGGAGCAAGGACAGAATAAGAAAAGATTTTTCTATTTTCAGTATACTTTTTTTTTACTGATTTCAGCAATGATATACCCGACTTTGTGATGTTGGCTGTATCATTGTTGAATGTGTTATTGTCGTTGTAGCGACTGGAACCGTATTTTAGTCGCCACTAAAACGTTACCTTAACTTTTCCAGCTCCTGCTAACGTAAAATAGCGGCAGTACTAATGTCTGCAATGCTACATGTAGAGAGGTCTACTTGCAAAAACATGGGTGGTATAGGGTGGGGGTGGGGATCAGCTGTTTCCAGCTAAAAGAAACTAGTTACTCTTCTAAACAGTTGAGCCCCCTCCCCCCTTTGATCATTCCAAATATATGAAGGGGACCCAGTCCGGGGTTGAGCAAGCATCTGCTGGTCACTGATGAGTCTCTATGACTGAAATGCTAGAATTTACTCATATAGACTTAGTGTGCATACCAGCGCCCCCTCCATCCACCTTGAAACACATCTGCTTAACTAAGCATGTAACATTTTTATCTTACATATGAATCTTCCAAACAGCACTGAAGAAGAGTATGGGGGTGACAAAATGAAATTATACCTTGTCCCTTACATAAAAAGAATTCTGATGCCCCTGCTTCTAAGGGGAGGAAAATTCTAACTGAGACAAACTGATCATTTCCTTAACACTGATAGAAATTCATCCCTTAATTTATAGTAAGAAAAAAAAAAGTAATTTATGGAACACCGTTAGACCTTGCCTATGCCAAATGTGCACTTTGCATTTCCTACGAGAGAGCCAAGAAACACTTAACATCCTCAAGGTGTGCTAGTCCCTTGAGCCCTGGATTCCTTCCCTGTGTAATGCACCATCTGGTCCCTTAAAGCCCTTAATCATTTATTGACTAAACCCACAAAATCTCTACTATAAACCTTGGTCCTGCACTACTACGAAACTCCCTGACAACAATGCTTCATTTCATCTCCAAAAAGGCATCTTGACCAAGGCCGCTGTTTCCAGTTACAAAGCTGGAACGGAGCACTAAAACCTCAACCACGGAAAGTTTGTGCGCTCAGTCCCTCCTCTTACATTCTCACTAACATCATGAAAGGAAAAACGACATAGTCTTCCCCATTCTGCAAGAAAGGACGGAGTTGGCAGATCAGAATGGAGATGAACAGAAGTTTCCTTTGAGTTTCTTGGGTTACTAATATAAAGAATGTTCTCTCACCAATAAAAATAATCCCAAGATTTATAACTGCAAGAAAAATACACATACGTGCTCTAGTTACTTTTTATGTGAAGGGTTTCTTCATTCGTAGCACACATGGGAGGTAGAGATGTTTAAGTGTGCTTTGTTATGAACCTTGTGATGAGACGTAGGAAAAAAGCCATTTTGTTAATGCAGCTTAGAACGGAATGCTTTGAACCCGTAGCAGTTGAAACTATTTCGGTTCATCCCTTGACATTGGCTTGGCTGCCTTTGGCAGAGAAGAGTTGGGGATTTTTGTTTTTGAAGTGGACCCGTCCCTTACTGACATGGGACTGAACATTGAATAACACTGCAAAGCGCCATGACTTTATACCTTGGCACAGGCCTGTATTGAGGGTTTGTGAGTAGGGTGGCAGCCCAGGGCCTAAAGCTGAAGGAGGCACATTTAAGTAAAAAATGTAAGGTTAAATTAGCTGTTAGTTGTTACACTACTCCTGGATACACATATAATAACGTATTTCACCCATAGGGGCATTACTGGACTTTTATGACTACTGGACTTTTATGACTGGCTATGTGGACTTTATTCTGACCTGCCCCTAGAGGCTGCTGGTGGACTAATTGCCTGTGTCACCAAAGTTTTCTAACCATCTCAGGGACACTCTGCAGTTGTCCCAGAGACTTGAAGTCCTGATAGAGCCCATTACAAGTACTCCTGACTTTGAAGTGTGTCTCAAAACTTTGGTGATCTGTCTCCTGGAAGGACATAGCACATGAAATTATTACGATGGGGTTATTAATATTGTGCGTAGAGGGTTGGGTTATCCTTTTATGTTGTATTTTTGCCTTTTCACTGTGAGTTCTCAGAAAACAAGGACACACGTAGAAGCCCTGTTCTGTCATATACAATCTAGACCAGGCAAGGCCAACCTGGAGCTCTCCAGGTGTTTAAAAACTATGAGTCCCAGAATGCTCCAGCAGCATAGATACCTGACAAAGCATGCTGGGACTCATAGTTTCACATTTTCTAGAGAGTCACAGGTTGACAGGGTCTGATTGGACTAACCCTCCCTTTAAACATAAGTGATGGTAAGGGACATTCTGATGTTGGACTAATTACATAAAGGGTGTGTTTACACAATCTACATCCTGTAGTCAGATAAAAAAAATTTAAAAAGATGTAGTTGTATTGTTTTGCTTCTGGATGGTACGTGAATGATGTAGTTGTATTATTTTGCTTCTGGATGGCTTGTGGATGATGTAGTTGTATTGTTTTGCTTTTGGATGGCTTGTGGATGATGTAGTTGTATTGTTTTGCTTCTGGATGGTACGTGAATGAGGTAGTTGTATTGTTTTGCTTCTGGATGGCTTGTGGATGATGTAGTTGTACTGTTTTGCTTCTGGATGGCTTGTGGATGATGTAGTTGTATTGTTTTGCTTCTGGATGGCATGTGGATGATGTAATTGTATTGTTTTGCTTCTGGATGGCACGTGGATGATGTAGTTGCATTGTTTTGCTTCTGGATGGCACATGGATGATGTAGTTGTATTGTTTTGCTTCTGGATGGCACATGGATGATATAGTTGTATTGTTTTGCTTCTGGATGGCACGTGCATGATGTAGTTGTATTGTTTTGCTTCTGGATGGCACATGGATGATGTAGTTGTATTGTTTAGCGTCTGGATACCACGTGGATGATGTAGTTGCATTGTTTTGCTTCTGGATGGCAAGTAGATTATGTAGTTGCATTGTTTTGCTTATAGATGGCACGTGGATGATGTAATTGTTTTGTTTAGCGTCTGGATACCACGGGGATGATGTAGTTGTATTGTTTTGATTCTGGGTGGCACGTGGATGTCCTAAGGATGACACTTTTAGGGTGGATGATACATAAGCACATGCTATGAAGCCTGAGCAAGATTTGCATAAAGAAACATCAAAACTCAGGGCAGGACGGTCATTGTGTTTGTGTGCAAAATTCTTGTGGACGCAGATCAGTGCGGAGAGGTTAAAGTAGGGTTCTGGACATGTAAGAACTTCTTCCAAAAGAGAAGTGTGACAGGGGCACCTAATTACAGATCTGCGCAAGGAAGTCGCCCTTTCATATAAACCTGAGGTTGACATCTGACTGTCTTCAATAATTCAGAAGGTGTCACTATAATATTGTAGTATATATTTTATGCATTAGACATACTCGTATAACACATAGACATGCCCTTTTCCATTGTCAATCACAGAGCACATATTGCAGCAGGGGCACAACTACCATTGATGCCACAGGTGCAACAGGACATATTATACCATACTCTAAATTGAATACCAGGGAACAACCACTTGCCCATTCAGTCCCGTCCCTCTGTTAAAATGATCATTTCTCTGGATGTACTAAAGTGTGTTCTGATTGGTTATCACAGATTCAAAGGTATTCACAATGTAGAAAATCGGCAACAATCCAAAAGGAATGTACAGATGTTAGGTTAGGCAAAATTTGGGAGTCTCGATCTGTCTCATCATTTGCAAATCCGATATGGAAAGATACACAATTAAATAATTGGCTCCAGTATCTAGCAGCTTCTTATTGGCGGATACTGTTACTGTGAATGGCTGTATCATATGAAGTCTCAGGGGTATCCCTCAATGCAGTTACAGCTGCTACACTAACAATAACACATTTGGCAATGCTACAGCTGACACCACCAAATTCGCTGTATCATTGCTGAAAATGTTATAGGCCACAAAAGAAAAATGTATTTTTTACCTTGTCCCTAACTTCTGCTACCGCCAGCTCTCTCCTCTGCTCTGTCCACGCTCTCTCCTCTGCTCTGTCCATGCTCTGTCCACGCTCTCTCCTTTGCTCTTTCAACATTCTCTTTTCCTCTGTGGTCCCGCTATCTCCTCCACTCTGTCTACACTCGTGCCTCCACTCTGTCCCTGCTCTCTCCTCTGCTCTCTCCTCCGCTCTGTCCCTGTTCTCTCCTCTGCTCTGCCCCTGCTCTCTCCTCTGATCTCTTCCTGCTTTCTCTTCCACTCTGTCCTTGCTCTCTCCTTTGCTCTGTCCTTGCTCTTTCCTCTGCTCTGTCCACGCTCTCTCCTCCACTCTGTCCACCCTCTCTCCTCCGCTCTGTCCCTGTTCTCTCCTCCGCCCTGTCACTGCTCTCTCCTCCGCTCTGTCCCTGCTCTTCTTCACTTTCTCTTCTGCTCTGCTGACACTCTCCTCTCTACTGTGTCCATATTCTCTTCTTCAGAAGATTGCCGAACTAGTTGGTTAACCAGGGCTCAAAGTGAGGGGGTATATGTGGGTATGCCTTACAGTCACTTTTCCCACTGATTTAATTACAAACCTGTAAATCTTCATTCTCTTCCATTATTTCCTAATTTTCATACTGCCACTAAATGTCCATACCTTCTGAGGTTAACCATCAGTGATCGGAACAAAGGTTTTCACTTGAACTGCTGCAAGAAAGATTTGAAATTCTAAATTTGAAAAGGACAACAATTTTTTCCCAAATAAAATTAGAAAATATACTGTTATTATGTTAAGTAATTCTAACAGCAATAAATCAATCAATTATTTTGCCCTTTTTTCTTCCCACAAAATTCCCCATGATATAATGTATTTTTGCTGCTACCATATGCAAAAAGACACACACACACACACACACACACACACACACACGCACACACACGCACACACACACACACACTTTTGGTGAGTTGTACACCAGGAGGAGTTGCAGGGGGGGACGCGATCGCTCCAGCTAAATGTTCAAGACCAAGGTCCGGCCTTTCAGACGTGCAGGCTCATTGGTATTGGCCAGCTGAATCAGTAACAGTCAAAAGAGACTTTTTAAAAGAACTAGGCGTTGCTTCTAACATGTTATACATAGGTGTGGTTAGTGCCAGTGATGTAATTACTGTGGGAGCGGGAGCTGCTGTAGGGCCTGGAGGAGAGGGGGCCTGTGTTATCTGACCATCTTGCACCCATGAAACTAAGCCGTCAGAGACCATTGGCCGTAAGTAGCTAATCTGGCGCCATGGGCGGAAAGAAAATTGTCACCTCTTAATGGATGAAACCCAGACTTATAGACCTACTACAGGAAACGTCCAATTAGCTCTAATTGTTTGTACATAATAAACTCTTATGTTGCTTGTTTACTGCTCATTTTACAGGAATTAAGTGTAATGAGATTTTTGCATGAATAGCTCCGATCTGATCCTCTGAGTGAAGAACAATCTTACAAGAATTATTGGGCCAGATCCAGATCACCCCCCGGCACCTGATGCATGCAAACAGAAGATCTCCGCCCGACACCCGATGCACGCAAACAGAAGATCTCCACCTGAAACCATGATGCATGCAAAGAGAAGATCTCCGTCTGACACCTGACACACACAAAGAGAAGATCTCCGTCTGACACCACGATGCATACAAACAGAAGATCTCCACCTGACACCATGATGCACGCAAACAGAAGATCTCCACACGACACCATGAGGCATGCAAACAGAAGATCTCCGTCCGACACTCGACGCATGCAAATAGAAGATCTCTGTTTGACACTTCACGCACGCAAACAGAAGATCTCCGTCCGACACGAGACGTATTTTTCTATACTGAGCTATATTGTCTACTGTGCATTAACAAACGTAACACAATACTGCAACCTAGTGTTAGTTGTACATTAATACCTTACAGCAATTCAGATAACTGAAAGTTGGCCGCACCCTGTACAATATCCCATACAATAACGCCATAGACATCGCCACACAAGGGTCAGAACATTTAAGAACTGTTTAGTCAGCAGAGATGCATTCTAAGGGTGGGGGGGGGGGTGCAAAATGATGCCCTCCGTCCTGGTGGCTGGAGTCTATATACTGCGATCTGTTGCATTTCCATCATATGGAAGCTCTAGAACTTAGTTAGATTGCCCCTATATCAAAGAAACACAGAAACATAGAAAGTGATGGCAGGTAAGAGCCACAAGGCCCATCCAAGCATCTCTAATAGATATAATATATGATATGCTATTGAATAGGGGATCTAGAATATGGAAATGTAATAATAGATGACAGTAATGTATAAGGGATATTCTTTTAGCAAATACAGAGGTTTTGCTATAAAACAACCAATAAGATTCCAGCTATCATTTTCTAATATGCCCAAGAAACGCTGCTATGGCAACAAAGCTACTTTCCCTTTTTACAATGTTTAAATCATCTACACCTTTGTCTGCTTTCATTTGAGGGTATAATTTATGATCAGCACTGTTTGGGACCCTTACTAAAATGGCCATTTACATTGATCAATGGATAAGTATTTACCCTGCTGGAGACATTTATCCTGCTGTGAGGTCATCCCTATAAAGATAATACCTTTTCACAAACGTCTGTTGTGGGCAATGCAGAGAAGCCAGGTTCCGATTATTAATAGGTTTTATATGTTCTAGGATACGAGTTACGTGATTTCGCTAAACCATCACATAAGGAAAAGGGAATATTTGCTACAACGTTCTTGGAAAATGACATTTTATAGTTGTAATAAATGTTTTAGATCCTTCATGGCTTCTGGTTGGAGCTGGCAAGGAGTTTCCACACCAAAGAACAAGACAAGCAACTTCTCTCACCTCTTTTAGCTCATGTTAGGTTGATGTCATGCAGTGATACATTATTCACAGTGGTGATGACGCTATGGCTTCCGTAAGCTTCAGACGCTTTAAAAAGCAGGAAGCCTCTGCCAGGACACGTCCAGACACTACAATGTGAAGGGGATACTAATAGCTACTGTTACAAATCCCCTATTTCTCATAAACAGCACATCCACATTCCTCAACATTGTGTCAACGAGCTCATCACGACAACCACTGGAAGAAAAAATGGTAGGGATTAGGGAAAATTTGCTTTTGAATAAGGGGCGTACAAACAAATTGGCGCCAAAAACACAATAGCGCATGACAGCTAAGCAGAAGCCAACTGCAAGTAATTTATGAGAACGGACTCAACGGATCCTGACGACGATGGGCGCGGTGGATTGTTGACATCTTCAGAAAATGTGAGAAAGAGGCTGAGCGCAGTTGTGAGGAGTTTGGCAAAGATCAGACCGTTTATTATTATCATCATTGATCTGAACGTTCCATGGCTTGCTTCAGGTGGGATTACAAGGATATGGAAACTTTGCGTGTTCTAGAACATTAATAAAATAGAAATGGTGTTAAGTTCAGTCAGTACGGAGATGATGGAATATGACCTTTCCTACTCCCTCATGTGTTGTACACGGTGTGTGGCCCTGTCTCCTAGTTAGTGTCACCTAGACAGCAGTAGGAAATAATTTGACACAGAGGGACGCCGAATAACCCCATCCCAATACTTCTCTACAGCGGTAGAAAAAATGACGGCATGTGAAAATATTGTCCTTTTAATGACACCAATATATTTCATATTTTTGAGAGAACAAATAGGGTGTCTTTTTTTATTTTTATTTACCATGGTTGAATTGACTTTAGAACATTAAGGTTAAAGAAACAAAGGTTGGAAAATGGTCCCAATGTCAATACCATAAAATTGTCAGGTGAAAATGTTGTCCGGATTCACACCACCGGACATATTGCATATACGACTGGTGTTTACCGATATTTGATGCTGCGCATGCGTAGTGATATTTTTACGTAATCTACGTATCTTTTCTTTAAGACCGCATATACGCAATCTACGTAACAAAAAGATAAGTAGATTACGTAAAAAAATTACTACGCATGCGCAGTATCAAATATCGGTAAACACCGGACGTATATGCAATATGTCCGGTGGTGTGAATCCGAGCCTGTGTGTCAAATAGTCTTTTGCGACTTTAAAATTATGCTGCTGTGCAAGTGCCAACTCAATCCTTGATTGAACTGTCAATAATTTGAGCTGTCGACATTGTAAACCTATCAACAATTTGACTGTCAACATAATAACCAGCAAGGGGGGAAACAAGGGATATAAAGCGGTGCAAGTCCCCGCACCGATGCCTGTCATTATGAAGTAGGGACAGATGAAAGTTGCATTTTGTCTGTTTCTATTTCGAATGACAGTAGTTTTAGATTTTTTTTCAATGAATAGGTGAGTGGGTGAGTATGCGATGGGCACACTTACCCATTCGTTTTCGGAAGCGCAGCTGCCGGACCACCATAGAGGTGAGCATCCCT